>VZTM01042688.1:330-46103 GCA_013400555.1 Jacana jacana | reverse complement strand
ATTGCCCGTGAGAAGAGACCAGCACCAACCTCCCTATAATGCCCTTTCAAGCAGTTGTAGAGAGCGATGAGGTCTCCCCTCAGCCTCCTCTTCCTCCAACTGAACAGTCCCAGCTCCCTCAGTTGCTCCTCATAAGCCTTATTCCCCAGGCCCTTCCCCAGCTCCGTTGCCCTCCTCTGCACTTGCTCCAGCACCAGTCACACAAACCGAGCACCCCAGGTTGTTTATTCACAAGGTCACACCAACAAGATGAGAATGTTTAGGAGGAACAGGTTGGTTAAGCAGAGAAAAACAGACTTACTTTAACAAAACCACGGAACTTTCTCCTACCCACCCCTTTTTCAGGCTCAGCCTGAGCCGCCACATGCCTGTGCCTGCAAGTTTGGCAATAGCCAGCAAAACCTCTGCAGACTGCAACTTTGCAGGAGCACAAGATAGGCAAGAACCTCATAGTATAGTCAGGTGTCAGTGAAGGAAAAGACTTATCTATAGACACATAGGTAATCATGTAACTTGGTGCAAGTTTTCAGGTGGCAAAAGGAGCAGGGGTGCTAAAGGGGCCAACTCTTCCAGCCAAAAGTGAGCTCATAATTTCAGTCTGAAGCTTGAGTGGGGTAAGGCACTTTCGTCATCTAAAAAGACTTAGGTATGTCTCTGCTCTACTTAGAAAAACAACCCCTGTGCGATTCTTCCCACTCTTATTCCCCAACAGATGATATTAACCCCGATCGTGTTCCAACCAAAGCAGGACCCTGAAGCCACTACAGGCATGGAAGCTCAATATTTCAATCCACTGCTTGGCAGGGGCTTTGTTTTGGGGAAGACAAAGACTCCTGACTCCTTGGAAACCCAAGCCAATGGCAAAAATCAAGGTAACAGCAGTAACTTGCATTGGCAACCCAGTGCTCCTGCTGACGCTAGTGAGAACACTCCTCACACCCCAGGGAAGGAGTCCAACTGTTTGTGTGCTGCTGCAGCACTTTTCCAAAAAGAACAGAGAACCATCTTCAAGAAAATCCTGCCTTGGGAAGCCACACTGCACTCCAACCATATTCTACTTCTAACTCTATTCTAACCACAATCTAATTTGCTGTAAAATAAATAAATAAATAAAGCAATATAATACTAAAAACACTCTAAGGAAACTCCTTTTCATCTCGATGGATGTTCCAAATAGTCTGGTAGAGCATCTCAGAATGGTAAGAAGCTATTTCTTTTTGGCTGATGCTTATGCTTCCTGTTCCTCCTAAATATGCAATTAACCCTGCCCCATCCTGCCCCCTCCCCAAAAAAAAAGGTTGCAAATGAAATAAGAGTTTGAACTGGTTGGAACTGCCCTTAGTTTGTTGTGAAAAAAAAACCAAACCACCAACCCAACAACAACCAACAACAACAAAACCCAACCAACCCCTTATGAAACCTTGTTTCTCTTGGCTCTGTGTCTTGTATTTGGATTATTTCGTGTCCGTTAGGATACAAGCTTTGATCAAAATTTTTCCCATGGTGAGGGTGCTTATAAAGTCTCTTGTTCACAAGAAAGCACTGGTGGCTAATAATACAGGTTTATTTTTGATTCAGGTCCTCCTCTGGGGAAGAGGATGTGGACCTTTGTGGGTTCCTGTACTCTCCCTGACCACCCTTACGCCCAGAGCAATACAGGACTCTGTACCTGGGCACTATCCCTTCACCAAATCTGAGCCCATTGGCCAACATGAATGTAAGTCACAAGGGGGAATAAACAGAAAAATTCAGGCACACGGCATGTGATCATATAATCCTCCTTTTCACAAGAAACCAGGCTAAAATTATTTCAAAATCAGGATACAATTTAACAGGAGGGTGCAACTTCGAAGTAAAACTAGCAGACTGCTCTCATTCCTCCAATTACTGCCTTTGTGGTACTTAATTTGTATTTGGCACTAATTGCACCAAAAAGCAAGGCTATTGCCAGGAAAATTTGGAAGGCAATACTTAACTAAACAGAAGAAAATAAGCTGGAGGTGATAACAGGCATAAATGAGACAAGGGCAAACTTTAAAAAGGAAATTTGTCCCGTTTGTGGAACAAACTTCTAACGCTGCCCTAAATCCTCCTACGGCTCCTGCCCCCATCCCATAACAACCTCTATGACTCACGTTCCCTCCTTCATCCTGTTTGGAATCCTACTCCTGTACCTCACTTCTAACCATTTCACTAATCCCCACCCCTTCTGTTAGGGATGTGACTTCCCAAATTTTCCTTAAAGAAACACTAGCTCACCCTTTTGCAGTGTGTCTCTTAGTGTGGTCTCTGTGCCCCCCCACCCTGCCCTGGCCACCACACCCCACTGCGTGATCCCCCGTGG
Organism: Jacana jacana; assembly: GCA_013400555.1. Taxonomy (NCBI): domain Eukaryota; kingdom Metazoa; phylum Chordata; class Aves; order Charadriiformes; family Jacanidae; genus Jacana; species Jacana jacana. The sequence continues at coordinate 43,759 of VZTM01042688.1, read as the reverse complement.
CCCACAGCCAGAAGAACTGCTGCAGAGTGGGCTCTGCCCTCACATGCCCAAGACGTGGTTGTCTGTCCTCAGGCTCTTTGGTCGCAGAGAAAGGGGCTGAAGTCTCTGTAGCTTCTCAGTCTATCCTGTCCCCTTCTATCCACTGACAATATTCAAATTATAAGATTCAGCACCTCCACAGAGAGCAAGAGGTTGACTACTTACTTCACCTAAGGCATTAGCACCCAGAACAAGCCTCCAGCTGCCCAGTATGGAAGTGGAATTATTTTTAAATCTTATTCTGAAGGAAAAGTTAATGGGATCTCCTAACTGGTCTGCAGATGCTTCCTACCTAATGTGTTTCTAAAGCTGAGCACTATTTCAACACTGCTGATTTTGCCTGAAAGAATTTCTTCTTGTGATATGATTGGGAACCAGCCTGCCCATGAACCAGTCAAACCAGCAAACGTGAGAGAAATGACAGCCAGCAGCAATCATTGGGGAAAAAAGGTAGGAAAAACCACCTCAAGCCATTTCTGCACTGCAGAGCCTCAAAGTCCTCCCCAGCTCCCAGTGAGGCTGAGTTCTGAATGCACACACTCCTCCCCATCCTCCACCAGGAAGGAAAACGCTGTTAATGTTAGTTTTGCAATTAGGAAAAGGTTCATTAGTCCATGTGTACCGGGAGAAACATCCTTCACAGACCTGTCTGTCTGGTATACAAAGGGTTTAGCCTAGGAGAGTACACTGGGGCATCCCTATCCCTTCTGTAGCTGCTCTCAGGTAATAAATGGGTGAAGCCCTTTTCACCTGGGAAAGGAAAGAGCAATCCTTTCCAGAGAAAGCAACAGAAAAAAAAAAACAACCCAACCAAAAACCCCAAAACAAAGCTAAACAAAAGAAGACAAAGGATGTGATATGCACAGAAGATTTCCCCCTCAAGCTGTCAACTGGGACGAAATAAACACGCACTCTCTAACAGCAGTCACCCTCACACTTAACGTTAATCTCTCTCCTCCTTTCTGGGGTTGGAGGCAAAGAAAATAAACCATGACAAATCTTTACAAATTAACAGGCTATTGTCCTGAGACAAAAGATTTCAGGACAGGGAGCGTGACATCCTCAGTCTCAAATTCTTCTGCCTTCCTCTCAGCACTTGGACAACCATGAGACAGAGCAAAAATGTGAGACTGGCACCATCTCAGAGAGCTCCCTCATGGATACGCTGTTACTGTCCCTGTGCCACTTGAACCACAGTTCTGGTGGGACTGGACAGGACCAGACCAGGGTGGGACTGATGAAAACTAAAAATCCTCATTCTGCCAGCATATGCCAACTACTCCCTTCCCACAGGACCGAAGCCGGCAGGGCAGGCTGTGATCCTCAGCCAGGGTTAACCCCTCTGGTCTCAGCACAGGCTCCTTCTCTGGCTTTTGCTGGGCTCGCTTCCATCCCTCTCCAACAGAGCTCGCTGCCCTCCCCAAGCCGCTGCCTCTCCCAAGGAGGGGGTTATTCCACTGCATTTTCCACTGCCTTCTGCTTTGGGTAGCCCTGGCATCGGCTCCCGGTTTCTGGCTACCCGCGGGGCTGCCAGCTCATGACTTCACCTAGCATCACCATGGCTTTTCTTCTCCTAGCTTACATCCCGGCTGCCTTTGACCAGGATTTAAGCCTGACCCACAGCCTTCTCCGATTCAAGGCCACCCACTCAAGGAGGTGGCCACGCAAACGACAGCAGGGGAAGAAAGGGAGGAACAGAGCAAACACCCGAGGAGGTGGGAAGCCCCCCTTCCGCGCATCCCCCCTGCCCCGCTTTACCATAGCATCGTAGCGCAGGAGGTTCATGAAGTGCACCGCCTCCCGGCCCTTGAAGCGGGAGAACCACACCGTGCCCTGGTACTGGTCCCCGGCGTCCAGCAGCAGCACGTTGCGGTGAGCGGCCCGCACCTCCGCCACCCGCGTCGCCCTCCGCGCCACGCCGCCGAAGCAGCCCGCCGGCCCCTCCGCATCCNCGGGAGCGGTAGCCGCAGGTGCTCCGCGGCTGCCGGCCGCCTACAAGGGCTTGGGGCGTTCGCCCGGTGCTGCTGGGCACCTTTCCCGGTGCGAGCGCTGCCCTCGGGGCTCTCTAAGCCCCGGGCACCGTCCTGAGCCCCTCGCTGTTTCGGGAGGAGGAGGCGGAGGGGGGGCGGAACGGAACGCCAGCCCCCGCTGTCCCGTCTGCCCCACCGGCGCCCGTCACCACCGGGTGGGAGACGGGCTTTGCGCCGGGTGCTGGAGGTCAAACGAGCTGGAAATTCAGGCAGCAGCGAAAGGACAAACTCCAATGCTTGCAGGAAGCCTTGGTGAATGTTTAGTAGGCTGCAAAGAGTTTCCAAACCCTCCGGACAACCTCCCTCCTCCTCCTCCAATGACGCTGAAAATAAGAGAGTGCTATTTCAGCCCTAAAAAGTTGCGCTACTTTAAGAGCCGATTTAATTATAGCTCTAGTGTTTTTAGCTGAGACTCATGAGCTGCTTTCAAGACTTCCCTTCCGTGGTTAAACGCTAAGCTTTTAGTTGCGGTTTGGCACACCAAGGGGGAAACCTGCCAGAGCCCTCACCAAACAGCACGTTTGGGGTACGGTGTGGGGCGATCACCACGTCAGGAAATCAAACTGAGTGGTGGGACCACCCACTCCTTTAAGTCGTGCATCCACCATGCGGGTCCGTGGCTTCTAACCGCTATTAAATGAGGACATTATCTGGAGAAAGACCTTTTTCAAAGTCAGCTTTTTGAAGCGCTGCAACTTCCGTATACTTTCCTGCAACTTTTGGACAATCACACATTGTAGGCACTGACTGACTGGTCAGTTGTGTTCTTAAGACCAGAAGCTTCCCCGCTGCGTAGGGAAATGAGGGCTTCTTCCAGCGCTGCAGAGGCTGTATGAGTTGCCATCTCCTTTCTGCCAGATGACGTCGTGCCCCGGTTTCCTGGGTACCCAAAGTCCACGGGGATGGAATCTGAACTCATTTGCTCCGTTTCCTCAGATGGCTGGGAAGTGAATGAACCTGTATTTTCTTCCTTGATGGCCATGGGGCTATGCTCCTGCTGGCCCCGTGCTCCCATAGCGTGACTTGAATTAAAACAGCTGTGTGGTATCTTCTCGTTCCCTTGGATGACTGAGTTGTGCACTACCCACCCCATCCCTACCTACCTTGTCCCAACCTATCCCATCCTTTCCCATTCCATCCCTAATGGCATGACCTGTGCTAGCAAAAACTGGTGTTGAGCTTCCTCTCCTCCTTTTCACATCCCCTTTGGCTGGCCCACACTGACAGCCTGGCTGGGATTCAGTTCAAAGCCAAGACATATTTAGGTGTCCAAAAGTAGGTACCTACACACCCTCTGGTTTGTGTAAGTTTTTGTTGTGGCCAACAGAATTTTGTCAGGAAGGTCATTGGCACTTACAGATTTAGGTCACCCTAAAGTAGCCACACCAGCTGGGATTCATCTCTTAAACGAAGGTGCTGGTGCTGTTTGGTGGTTTCCAGGTCTGCCTCTGGAAAGGAGGACCTTGTGTAGGCCACATGTCATATCTGCCAGCCTCAGGTGGCCGCCTTGAATATCTGTTGGTATCTTTTTTGGGAGCTGAATTTCTTATGCCATGGCTGGTCTGCTGGATTGCTCTTTGGGGTGCATTCCCCGCACCGACCACATCTCCACTGACTTTGAGTTTAAACAGCTCATCCCATATAGAAAATAAGCCTCAGTCCTGAGCTCAGTTGCACCCAGTTCATCCTGATCCAGTGGCCCTGCTCCAAATCTGCCAGACAAATAGCAAAGTCAGTGTTACAAAGTGGCCCAAATCTGGTAGGAAGTCAGCTGTGTGAGAAACTAAACCAACTGTGGCCAGTCACTCCGCTTCTCAATGACCAGGCTTGTGTGCACATGTGCACCAAACACTGTTTATCTTGTTGGCATCTCTCTGGCCTTGTCTTCTTTCCGTATCAGCCACTGTCCCCAGCCACACCATTACTAAACCGATGCTGGTTCTGCTCGCCGCAGCTCTGTGCAAACACAGACACAGCAAAACCCCAGAGGAAGCAGAAGGTACTTGCATCTGTCTTTGGCTTGTCAGCGCAGTCCTGCCCCAAACTCCACAGACCCTTCATGACACGCTTTGGTCCGGTTCAGGAGAGTGTATTGGAAACAGCCTGGGCTGTCCTGAGAAGGCACGGCACTTCCAGGACCAGTGATGACAACAGAGTACTCGGGTGGGGGCCACCCTGACTCTCATGCCTACTGGCCTTGGCTGTTCATGATGTCTCCCTTATCAAGCTTATAATTGTGATTCTGTGAAGATCTCATAGAATGGTTTGGATTGGAAGGGACCTTCAAGATCATCCAGTTCCACCCCCCCTGCCCTGGGCAGGGACACCTCCTACCAGACCAGGTTGCTCAAAGCCCCATCCAGCCTGGCCTTGAACACCTCCAGGGATAGGGCAGCCACAGCTTCTCTGGGCAACCTGTTCCAGTGTCTCACCACCCTCACAGGAAAGAATCTCTTTCTGAGATCTATCTAAATCTCCCTTCTTTCAGTTTAAAAATGTTACCCCTTGTCCTATCATCTCATCCAACATTATTTACAAGGTGATCAAACACATAAGTAGGCACCCTCTTGCTGTGGCAGAGGCTCTGCGATGACAGTGCCTTTATCCTGGAAAGGAGCTTCCTGGATATTAAGGCAAGAAGAGGGAGGATATGTGGGACAGGCCTTGTGCAAAGAAGGGCCTACTCAAGAACCATACCCAAAGCAGGGATATCTGAGCCAAGGGATGTGCTACTAAACCAGGATGTCCACCAGGTACCTTATCCACCTGCTCCTATCAGCCTCTCCTGCCTACCTCTGAGGTTTTAAAGAAAAGCATAACATTGTGAAAATGCACAGAAATATACAGAACTGAAGCTAGAGAAGACAACAGAGCATCAGGAAGTGTCTAACAAGTCTATGAGAAAGAAAGAAGGCTCAAGAGAGGAAAAAAGCAACTCTTAGTTGACTCCTTCCTTTATCCCCTTTTCCTCCTCTGAAAGAAGTGATTAAGTCACATCCCAGGATGTCAGTGGCACACCCTGTGACAGCAGAGACCGGTCTCTGTATTCAGCATGGTGTGTGTCTCAAGAAAGCTCTTCCAGAGCTTTAATAGTTTCCAAAGCTCTTGCACAGGAACTGGTTCTAACATGTGCTGAAGTGCTGCAAACCTTGGTTGAGCAAAGGTGAATTTCACCAGCAGTCTCTTGACAGAGCATGTATTCTCCTTCATTGTGGTTTCCCTCTAGCAAGTGGGTTGCTCTGTATAGTTCTTCTAGGTCACCCAGAACAGCTCTATGGGTAACGAGCTCTCAGTCTTACCCTGGAAGCCAGCATAAAACAAAGGATAATGAATATGTCTTGACTTTTGGGGTTAAATGTTACTAGAAGTAATTTCTGGAGCTGCTGTAGAGGACTTCCAGTAAAAGGCTTATTTTGTCACCATATTTCTTCCTGGCATCTCTGTGACAGGGCCCAGCAGCTCACATCAGACATTGCAGCATATTTGGTTTCAAAATATTCTGGAATGGGCCATTCAGATGGTTTCTAGAGGAACTCGGGGCCCTAAGGCCAAGGGAACCCTCTCTTCACAGGGGCTGGCTCTAATGGGACTAAGACTGGGTAAATGTCCCATGTGGGTGGAATTTCTCATGCCCTACCACAAGCATTCCAGGGTGGTCTGGCTCAGCATCAACTGATCTGCTAGGAATGGTGGTTCCCGGTACTTCTCCACTTGGAGGTGTTACAGGAATAACCAGACTTCACTCTTTGGCCTTTACATAGAAAAGGTCTTTCTCTGCTTTCCTCCTAGCTGTGTGATTGAGAAAGTCTACACTGAGGTCAGCCACTTCTTACCCAAAAATGAGAACACAGAAATAGTTAACCTGTCTCATTGGACTTCAGAAGACTGTCAATGTCATAAACAACGTCGTTGGCTTCTCATACAGTTCATCACCTCCACGCATGACTTCATTTTGCCCCAGCTCACATAATCTGAGACATGCTGTCATTGCTTTTCCAGGGCTGAACAAGACACATTTCCTCCTTGGGTAAGCTCCCACCGTTGCAGCAGTGGGCTCTTAGGTCTGCTTTAGAAGACAAATGATCCCCCACAGTTCTTTCTCTCAGTCAGTCCTTTGGACATCATTCTCATTTCTAACCTGGCAGAGTGGGGATCCTCATCCCTTACCTCTTCCTCCCCTGTCTTACAAGTATTAATTTTCATTGTAATGCTTCCCCCCAAACAGACTCAATTCCTTTTTGATGCAACTGTATTTCTGTCTTTTCTTGACATCACTAATTGTTGCTTGAACTGTGGCACTAACTGAAGTAATATCTACTGCTTTATCTCTGTTTTAATGACATCAAAAGGTGAAGTACTTGGATTTTACTGAGAAAAAAATAATCACTAAATACTTTTTGCATGCGATTGAGGGGATAGGGAAAAGCAGAGTGGCTATCTACTGCCTGTAGATTTGTTGAGGGGGCTCTGTCCATGTTTCTCAAGCAGCATGGCTAATCAGAAATGTGCAAACATCCTCTCTAGATAAACCCGCTCCTTCCTTCCCACAGCAGAGCGGGAAATGGACAGTGACTAATACCATCCCACCCAGCTGGTTAGGTACAGTCACTACTTCTTCCCTTAGAATGGAACAGCAACCACTTGTGGTTGATTGAACCCTGAGCTGCTGCTGCAAGCAGACCTAACTTCCTCAGCCTCTGTTCCCTTTCCCATGGCACCTACACATCATGGGTCATGGTGGACAAAGGGCATTTCACCAGCATTGCTTAGACCTCCTGGATGCAGTGCCGGATTCAGAGACATATCTTTAACACAGTGCTTCATTTCTGCTTGACTGGAAACTGGTTTAATGCTACTACTCATTATACTGGCATTATGAGTATTTATTGCCTGTTCTACTTGAAGTGCTTAGATTCCAACCCAAGAAGTATCTCAGATGTTAGGTGCCACTGAGACAGGACATAAAAAAGTGCCCTTAGGCCAGAGTTTACAGTCCAGATTAAAAGTACATGGAGCAGGCTGTTAAACAAATAATTGGAGAGGGAAAAGTATCAGATGGAAAAAAGGGGCTGGGAAAGGTAACATAGGAATCTAAAATAACACAAGTTTTGAGATCAAAGTTGGATTTTACTTACCCATTTATGGCTTGGTCAGAAAACACACTTTGGAAAACATATCCACACAATAGCTGGGTCTCTTCTTGCCTGATGTGCTAAATTGGGTAGTTGTATACTTTGCACCTGTGAATAATAAAGTATTTTGGTTATCACTATCAGTCTGAAATACAGTATTTTTTAAGCAATAATGCAAAAATATCTAATTCTTAAATACGTAATTCTACACACATAAATGCATCAAAATGGTATATAAAGTTAAGATGAAGATGTAAGATAATCTCATACCATTCTTACATCTTTACAAAGCCTTTAAAAAAAACCATTTTGTTTGCCATATCCCAGGTTCATTGCTTTTCAAAAAAGCAAACGAGAACAAAAACAAAAACAGAAGTTCTATCAAGTGGCAGCGTGTTATTATCTCCATGGCATCGCAGTTTGGAACCTCTAAATCCACAGCACAGGCCTCTTCCTGGTGACTCCCGCCAAAACGACCGACAGCAATTGCATGTTTTAATCCTCCGTGTTGCAATATTATAGCAGGTTAGAGATGAGGTTTCACAGAGGCTTGCACACAGTGGAAGTGTCCCATCTGCATCCCAAGGCCTCTTGCAGAGACAAGGACTTTACTGCTTAACTGTCCCCTTCCGTCTTTGATCCCTCCTGTGCTTTTGTTTTCAATTGTTTCTGGCTGCAGGTACTAATCACACTAATCACATTCCCCTTGCCTGTACTACCCCTCAGTTCCTTCCCTGCTCTGTTAGTCTTGTGAGTTCATTTCATTTCGATGTCCTGCCCTACCACCTGCTACCTGTCAACTCATTACTCCTTTGGCTGACCCTCCACTCCTCCCCACGTGTCCCACCTGGATCTTCTTGGCTCCCGCTTCCAATTCCAGTCCCAGATTCTTTCTCCTACTTTCCCCAAAACATTTATGTTGATAAATACAGTCACTTAAAAGCACGTAAGTGTTATTCATACTGCATAAATGGAAAGTTATCATTGGTTTTTTTTTTTTTTTTTTTCTGAGAGATTTGCTTATTTGCAGCTGGTACCTATTATTTAATCAGGAGGCAAACGATTCACAGCCGCCATGCACTGTTCGCCTAGGGGGATGCTGCACTCTGCTGGATGCAGCTGGTTCCATCACTTACGGTTTCTAGGCTTCCCCTCCCCTATTTTCATGCAATTAGTTTGCATTCAGCACTTTTCAGTACAACTGAAGTTTTAGCACAAATCATTTCTGCTCTGCAGCATTGATTGTCATGAAAGCTGACTGACACCCCTCTTTCTGATTTGGCCTCCATTATACTAAAGTCCTAAAATATCAGAAAATTAGAGGAAGAAAATAAAGCTGAAGGAGTGGAAATACATCTGACCATCCAGGTGTTTCCTTTGTGTTTGCCAGACCTCAGTTCTGCAAGTGCCATCTCTTGTGAGAGAGGTCTCCACAGTCCATGCCCCTTTGACCAAACATCCCAACTATGATAGGCTCCAGGCATCCTTCCGTAGCTCCTCTTCCTTAGAAGCACCGCTAAGGAAAAGCCTGCATGAAATTTGCAAACAATCAAGGACTCAACTGGTCTAATTAAAACAGAATGTACTGAGAATGTAAAGGAAAACTGGAGTGGATGGAAAGGACTTGTCTGAGTAACTAACTCAGTTTTACTGAGCAAATGTCAGGCTGGGGAGGTACATCTTGGATTCATTACAAAGGAAGCAATATCTTACTTGTCCTCTGCTCCTATCCTCGGGCAGCTGTCAGCAAGACAATCTCTTCCTTCCTCTCCTTTCTGATCCCTCTTGACTACAGCGTCTCAGAGACACAGCTTCTAGTGTCCGACGTTTCTTGTCCCTACTGCTCCCACAAAACACCGTTCCTTTATAGCCTGTGACCGCTTTTGATGTTCAAGTTGTGACAGGTTTCATTACCTTATAACATGGGCTGGCCACAGTTATATTTCAACAATGAAACGTCTGCACCATCTGGGATAAGAGTCTCTCTTCTCTCTACAGTGGTTAACACCTTCTAACATGACCCTCATCCCTGCCCCCTCCAGCTAACTCTGGAGTTATATTTCCCAATTTCCTTTCTCAGAACTTGGCATTTCAAAAGCCTCTTTGATCTTGCCATCACCTCAGCATGCCTGAAGGGTAAAGATGTGTAGACCGTGGTTTGCATGTCAGTCTCCCCTCGTTCAAGGTGTTGGGACTGGCTAGGTCGATTTGTCCATAAAGCAACAAGACTGGTATTTTCATACCCTTTTATTATTGATGCTTCTCTTCCATAACACTGATGAATTATTGGCAGACTAAACTCCATCCATCCCAGTGGCTAGGGACTTTACTACCTTTTGGCCCACAGAGTTCCTGTTTCTGGACTGTGTTTAATTCTGTATTTCTCATATGTAATGCACTTGATTCCTGTCTGACCTGAACTGTCAGCAAAGCAAAAGAAGATTCCATCAGCGGAACGACAAGCAAAACAAAGGTACAATGCTGCATTTCTGAATCCTCATTTATGGCAAACACAGGAATGCAGGATCTGAAAGATATCACCTACAAAGAGCAAGTCCAGTCAAACTTTGGATTAAAAAATTGGACCATGATTTATCCTACTACTTAGCTGGTAATAACCCAGTCCTTAAGAGTGTAAATAGCGTTAATATTGCTCCTGCTACTATGCAGCAACAAAAGGCTGTATTTTTTTTTCTGTAGAAGCTCAGAACAATTTCAAGCAATAAAGATTTCACTATAAGACAACCTCAAAAATCTGTAACTCTCTTTCCCTGGCTCCAGCTCTGGTACATTCCTTCTGATGCTGTCCATAACATAAGCACTTCCCAGTCCCTGAAGGCCATGAACATTGGAAGGACTCAGCAGACCGCTTCTTTTGCCATATTATTTTGCACACTCATAAACCAGCTGCTGTTTCTCAGCTCTTCCCATACAGCTTAGCACTACTGCCAGGAGGCTCCTCTTAGAAAATTACAACTATTTCCCTTTAGCTCATCCCTTTCACCATCTGTCTCACCTTTCAGACAGTTTTTATTCAGCAGCTATGTGCTTACTCTGTCTGTTGAGATGCTACTGCCACAGCTAAAAAATAACAGTAGGTATTGTGCACCGGTGAGTGTGGATACCAGAGACACTGGGATTTCAGAAGAGAACTGGAATCTCTTGAGTTTTGTGACATCAAAGACTGTTGCTAACATTTATCATTATTATTGTTGTTATTTCACTAAATAATGCTGACTTTTGGAACAAAATGTCATACTATAAGGATCAGTTCCTGTTAATCTCCATTGAAAAGTGTGCTGAAATGACGCTGAGTTACCAACATAACCAGTTTCACATTTTAAATTGAAACACTTTTTTTTTATTTTTTAATTTGGAAGTGCACATTCGTTTGGAATTTTAGCTAATTTGTGCTGAAACGAGTGGAAAAGTGGTCAGGTCAAAATAAAACGTCCTTTCCATTTTTCAGTGGACCTGTTGGGTTTTTCTTCTCTTCAGATTATTGATTCATTAAAAGGCTTAAATGATGATGCCTTTTTGACTGGTTTTAGAGCAGGACTTGCAGTTTTGTGCTGTAAACCTTTCCTGCACAGCCAGAACAGCACTCACCAGGGGTGGATATGGGCAAATTAGCGACCAGTTCCACAGACAGCAGCAGGCCAGCGGGTGACAGCAACCCCGCTTGGGATGGATGCAAGTGGATACAAAACAAACACAGAGAAGCATTTAGGCTGTGAAGCAGGATCTGGACTCAGATGGACCTGGATCGAGTCCTGGGAGGTGTCAAGACACAGAAAAGCCCTGAGGCTTGGCACGGCACCTCGGTTTCTTCAAAATGGTGGTGGCAGGTGGCAGTTCCCTCCCAGGCCATTTTCCCGCCTTTAGGGCTAGAATCATAGAATCTTAGAATCATCTAGGTTGGAAGGGACCTTTAAGATTATTGAGTCCAACCATCAACCTAACACTGCCAAAGCCAGCACTAGACCATATGTCTAAGCCCTACATCAACCTGTCTCTTAAATACCACCAGGGATGGCAACTCCACCACTTCCCTGGGCAGCCTGTTCCAATGCTTGATAACCCTTTCTGTGTAAAAATTTTTCCTAATGTCGAATCTAAACCTCCTCTGGGGCAGATTGATGCCATTTCTTCTTATCCTATAACCTGTTACTTGGGAGAAGACACCAGCCTCTGCCTCTCTACACCCTCCTTTCGGGTAGTTGCAGACAGTGATGCCGTTTGTCCTTCTTTGGAAGGCCAAGGAGTTGGTTTTGCACTGAAACTGGTGGGTGTTTGCACTTGGAACTTACTAAACAACGTGCAGTTCTTAGTATTTTATTTGACTTATTTTTAAGGGTCTTAGAACCATAGACTTGCCTAGGTTGGAAGAGACCTTGAAGACCATCTAGTCCAACCATCAACCTAACAGATAAAAAAACATCACCAAAGCATGTCACTAAGCACTATGTCAAACCGTGTTTTAAATACCTCCAGGGATGGTGCCTCAACCATCCTGAGTCTTCAGGTGGAGCAGGAGCAGTCTTTAGGAGCAAATTTGCATATAACTTTTCAGTGTATAATAGGGAAAGGGTCTGGTTGATACCAGTTCAGGGAGAATTTTGTCTCACCAAAGGTGTTAGCTCCAGTCCTGCTCCTCCTCCAGTTGAAGGGGGAGATCTGAATCTAATTAGGTGTAAATCTAATAGATGTAGTGGGCATAGTGGTTGTCTTCATAGAAAGCTCCAAGTCTGTGGCTCCCTTCCATCTACCAACTCTGTTTTTAAGGACAGCTGGTATTATAGGTGATAAAATTATAAGTAACCCTCAGATGCTGGATACCTGAAGGACAGGTAAAATCAGAGGTGTGTGTGGGGAAAATGAATTTCATGTTTTCATACAGTCTAGATGTGATGTTCTAAGGATGTGAGGGCAGGTTTGTAAGAGAGAGTTAACATGTTTTATTAGGTTAGCTTACATAGTTGGAAAAGTACATACAAGCTCTTGGGCACATAAGCACTTCATAAGAGTGCTTGCCTGTTTTTTCTAGTTACATCCTGTTTTGTGATGTTCAGCTGAATTATCTGAATTTCCACGTGTCTGAATTTGTCAGAGCCTTTCAGGGCCTTTCTCAGAGCTTGTTATAAACCCCTCTCATTTATGTCTGAAATTTCCTTCAGCGTGTTTCTTTGGAAATTAGATGCATGCACAAGCAGCGCTGCAATTGCACCCCTAATATGCGTGTATGTGCACACCTTTAAATAGGAATATAACTGCAACGGAGAGAGACATGTGCAAAAAATCATTCCCAGCAAAACAAGGTTGGTTATTGAAATCTTTTAAGCACGCAGAAGACCGTGAACCTATAGATGTGGGAAGTGAGAACATTTCGTATTGCACAGACAATTTAGGATGTGCAACTCCTGCCAACTCCTCCTTCCCAGTAAGAGACAGGAACCAACCATCAGAGGGCACTCCTGATCCTGCAAAAAAAATCCTGTGGTTTGCTAGAACAATGGCGAGCAGTCAGCCTTTCCTAATCTGGAAACATGCTTTACATGATTTATATCCCATTGGCATCTGGATTATGAGTCAACAGATGATAAAGTCAGATATTTATGACACCTCCATTTACCACCCTTTACAGCACAGCGCTAAATACCGTGTAACTGGTGCGCTGGGTTTGAAAGGCACTTGCAGTGTAGTAGTTCTAGTGATTTCTTCCCAATTTAATACAGTGCTTAGCTCAGGCTGCGAAGGAAGTTTGCTAAAAGAAATGATTAACAATAGGGTCTGTGTTTCTTTAGCAATGTCCTTAGCATCCATATGCGAGTGTTAGTCCGGGTCAGGATGCTGTGTCTGGTAGAGTGTAGTGTGTTCTTACTAACAGTCACCCAGGAGCACCTTAGGTGGCTGTGTGAGAGGAGAAGCAGTCACATAGATGTGTGCTTAGCAGAGAAGTGTGCTGAGCTTGAATATTTCCTTTCATATGGTCTTACACCCCTGTGAGTTCTGCCTTATATATCTGTTTATAGGAGTGTTCATCTTTTTTTTTTCCTTCCTGTGAGAAACATTCCTAAAGCATGCTTTTTTTTCCTTATTTTTTTTTCTCTCTGTTTGAAGGAGAGCACTTTTTTATCCTGTAAAAAGCCAAAAAACTTGAAACCAGCACAATTTCTGAGTTTATAATGGAATGCCTACTGAAAGAACAGATCAACTACCAAAATGTTTTCCTTCTTTATTTTTTTTTTCTTCCTTTGAGAAGGTTTCCATGTTGTTTACTAATGTTTTACAAGCCCTGATGGCGACCCCTGGCTTTAAGACAGGCATGGGAAGTGGGGGGAACCTGTCATTTCTTCCCCTCCACCTCCCCCAGTCTCAACCCCACAGCATGTTAACATGTTTATTCCTTGAGAACGTCCAACTTCATGCTACTGGTTTATACACAGCCTCCTTGTAACAGGGTTAAGGAGGGATATGCAGGAAATAGGAATATATCCATGCAGAGGGGACAGCAGACACTGCTTACATGTATGATAGCGCCATAAAATCATTCAGGTTAGAAGAGACCCTTGGGATCATCGAGTCCAACCATCAGCCCCACTCTACAAGTTCTCCCCTACACCACATCCCTCAACACGTATGATCCAAGATCTCAGGGAGTAGGGATCTCCTTTGGTCTCTGGTCTGGGCTCTATTCATCCCAGTGTTCACATCTGGGCTTCCTCTGACACTGGTGCTGGTGCTTGAACCCAGCAAAAGATTTCCATTTTAATGGGTAGATACTGTTGCATCTTTTTTTTTTCTGGGAGACAGGTTTGGACTGTGTGTTCAGAGCTCTGTTGTCAATTCAGTTTATTTCCAGTATTGCTCTGTTTGAGCTTCAAGGTCCACGTGGTTTCAACAATATTGAAATTGCTCCATGCTGCTGTCGTTGACTGAGTTGACAACTAGCTTGACCCCAAATCCTAAATCCTAGCCTAAATCCCTAAATCAGAAGTCCCTACTTCAGAAGAGTTCTGGAGAGAATTTGCTGGTTTTTGCCACTACCACCCTGCATTGGCTGGTGACTGGAGAGCTAACGTAGGTAGGGAGTTTCAGAGATATTTTTTAAGTTGCTTGGAGGGCAAGAGTGAAAGTTGCCTCCTTCATATTGTCATAATAGGCTTATTAAATTACATTTTACTTTTCTAGAGTTCATCTGTGTGCTAAGGAAAAACACAAAGAGGTCTGATTGCTTATTACTGTGTCTCATACAGATGACAGAAATACCCAATTTGTGAATAGAGTTATAGAGTTGTTTTTTTTATGACTAAAACTGTCTTGTTTCCTGGATGTAAGTTACGGTTGAGCACTTGGGGTTTTAGGAAGTACTCCTGTTGAGTCAGCTCTCTGTTTACAGCGTAGATTCAGAAATGCTTTTAACTAAGCAAACCCATCCAGAACCTCTCTGTGGCTTGTTAAAATGTCTTCACTGATAGCAAAGAATATGAAAACAAAGTGTGGGTTGGGAGGACATGCCAAAGGTTGATTTCTCTCAGCAGGTCAAATGTTTCCAAGGGAAACAAGGAACATTTTTAATGGCCTGGCACACTCAAAGGGAGCTGCCTGAGGAGTGTGTGTGTGTGTGTATTCCCTGCACTCCAGAAGGTTCACTGGAAGCTCGTAGGCACAGATAACCCTGGACTGGGGGAGTTTTTAGCTGGATCAAGGATGCACGATGGCTTTGTTGTGCAGAGCGAGCAATTGTCACCTCTTGGCAGGAGAGTTGGACTCTGTTTCAGGCCAGAGTCAGGTACCTAAAACCCATCTCAGACCCTTTGCCCAGCCTCTGGGCAGCTGGGCAGCTCTGGCAGTTTCTGGAGAGCAACCCAGAGAGTCTAAACAAGACACTGAGCAGGGAGATGCCTGAAGGAATAGGGAAGAGGAGGTGGTTTTGGTCTATAGGAAGCATGGACTGGCTGTCTCTACGTGCAGAGAACTGAGATTTGAGTGGAATTGAGGTTATTAGAATATGGTTCTTCTGTTCAGTAATTATCTGTCCTAGCTTAGGGAGGGAAGTCCACAGCTGAACTCTTGAAAAGTCATGCTACTTATGAGAGGGTTAACACCCAACGTATCTCAAGATCCGTGCAGTCAGGGGCCAAGAACTGATGTGGACTGTTAAGCTCTGTGTGATTAGAAAAGCAGAGCCCTCCTGTTTTGACATCACTCTTGACCTTCCCTTAGAAGGACAGTGCTACAGGTTTTCTGTGCTTCAGACTTGCAGATTACTACATGTTAGTTTTCGACTTTTCTTTTTTTTTTACCCAGGGGAAATTATGACAGAGAGCAATTGTAATTACTTGGCTAGAAAACATCTTTATCTGGTGTTGACTGCCCATTTCGAAAGTATTTCTCTTATCAGTGTCTCCTTTTTTTTTTTTTTCATATTTTCCTCACACTTTCAAAAGATTTATTAAATGCCCGCCTGCTGGAAAAAGTTCTGCAGGGATTTCTGCTCCTCTTAAATCAAGGGCAGCAGTCATGAGACTCACACTGCATCTGATCATGGAACTCTGTTTTTTGTATTTCCTTGAAATGATCCATTCATGGGGAAAAAATGATCCAGGAATAATGAGATTCTTTGAAATTCAGAGATCAGGTCCATCTGAAAATGGAGTTCAAGGGAGGATTTAGGTGTGGTGATGGCTGCCATTATAGCCCCCACGCTCTGCTACCTTCTGCTGCCCCCAGAGCAGAGAAAACTGAAGGGAGATGTTGGGGCATGTTGGTTTCGGCCATCTCAGCATGAGGGGTGGCCACCCCAGGCTTGGTTGAAACACTGACTGTGTAGAGATGCTGGAGAGGGCCTAGTTGGGGGCTACCAAGGAATTAAGAGACGTGGAGAACATACCTTTTAAGGAAAGGTGAAGGGAGCTGTGCTTTAAGTGCCCAGTGAGGAGGCAGCTATGGGGCAGTCTGCCACCGCTTGAAGCTATGGAGATGATGAAGCCAAACCCTTCTTGATAGTTCCAAGTGGCAAAGAAAGTTGGGGTGACAGTGTCTAATTGTGGCTTTGGAGGTTAGAATGCAGGTTAGGAATATCTTTTTCTCTCTGTGAGGTAGTGCAGGATTGGAGCTGGGAACCCCAAAGAGGAGGTAGAATATCTATCCCTGAAAATTTCTGGGACTTGACTAAATGAAACCATGACTAACTTGGTCTGGCGCTGGTGATACTGCAGGCAGGCAGCTGGATTAGATGAACTCCAGAAGATTCCCCTCCAGCATCAACATTTTGGTGATTGTGTGAACAGCCTAAGGATTTTGCTCAAATTTGACTTTAAAATAACATTGTTTACAAGCAACTTAAAGAGGTGATTTCTCTATTAAAAACGATAGGCAAAAGTGTTCACAGAAAAGTTACAACACCGCTTCTCAGTGTTTTAAACAATACCAGTGCAGCTGTAGGCTCTGATTAAAAATTCTTCTCATTTTGAAGAATCTTTAAACAAGAAGTGTTGTCACTCGATTCGCACAAAATAAAGAACTCCTTTTCTTTCCATACCACTGAATAAGCACTGCAGTTGATTAGGTAATTCTCCTTATCCAGTACCAATAGCTGCTGCATATGTATGTGTCTATATATATAGGATATCTCTAAAAAGGATAAATGCAAACATTTTTCCACTCAGCAGACTGCTAGCTCTCACTTGTCACCTCATAACTATAAATAATAGCTTTGGAGCCAGGTATATTTCAGGCAGAGGCACAGAAAGAGGGAGCAAATAGAGTTTTGGGGTTTTTTTTCTCCCCCCCCATATCATTGGCACACCATTGTTCCGCTGTGGTCAGTGGTAGGATGTCCAAACAGTATTTCAGATTCCATAGGAACCTGGTTTGTGTTTCTGCAAGGCCAGCCTCATGTGTTACTCGACCGACTGGAGGGATGGGATTGATAACCAGCAGCTCGCCTGGGCAAGGAGAGAGGGGTGAGCTTCCATGGTTAATAAAAAGGCAGAACAAAATGGGACTAGAGATGCCTGTTTTTAAAGCTTGAGTTTGCCTACGTCAGCTGAGCGTTGTCCTGGCCAAAGTGCAAGGAGGAATGTGGGAAGGTTGCCTTCATCTGGAGAAAGGAAGCAAGAAATTGAGGAAGTTTTAAGCAGAACCTGAGCGCCGGCCGCTTCTGTGAGTCTTTCGATGCTCACATCGGTGGGAGAAACACTGTAGTGCTGTGGCAGGAGCTGCCAAACAGTCATACTCCCTTATTCAAAGCATGAGAGTCATATGGCAAGAGGAAAACGCACGTGTGAACCTGATTACAGGGCTTTGACAATCTATTTTCTGCTTTAATAAAACTTTACTGAAGAAGTTAGCTTTTTTTTTTGTTAGTCCAAGTCAGCTTTTTGCTCCAATTTATGGGGGGTGGTAAGTGCTGCTGTGGCATCGCTGGAGAAGAGCAGCGTGGTGGTTGCACGTGGCCGTTCTCTGGCAGTGTCCTGCTGCTGAGCTGCACCCCAGTTTGCTCCTGTCACATTAAGGGTGTTTTAAGACCAGCCATCATTTATGGATTCCACCTCAAGGAGTTTTCAGCTGGCCCCGCAGCCTGGCTTTATGACCATTTCCTCTGCCTCGTATTTATCCTTGGAGAATTAGGAAATGCAGAGACCAAGTGGTGGTTCAGGTTCGCTGAAATGCACAGGAAGGGTTTTTGCTGATAATTTCAAATCCTGTATTAACTGCATGGAGAAAATATTTAATACCATTAGTAAACCGACCCTATATAATTGCCCTTGCCCCTTTATGGTGTATTTTCATGCAGTTTTAAAGAAGAAAGGAGAAGCCATATTTTAATCTGGCTTAACTAAAAATTTTGAAGAATTGCTGGTGGATTTCTGTATTTCTTTCAAAGCAGGTGAATGCTTTGAAGTTTGCCTACATGAAGATGAACTGGTAAAGAAAGTGGCCTTTCTGTTGTTCCAGTGATGCTGTTGGTAAGAGGACTACTTGGGCACAGAAGGTCACAAGGAAATACAGATCCATTGATGGCACAAAAATTAGGACATCGTGTGCTCTTCCCAAGTAAATTACTTTACGTTGGGTTCCAGTTAAGATTCAGTTTTATCTTTGAATTGATTCTTTTGGAAGTTTTCTTACATCAGTAATGGAAATGCTAAATGACCTTCTCCAAAGTTGCATTTCTGCATATTTTTTGCTTTTGTTGTTATCACTAAGAGAATTCTTTGGGCAGATTACAGTAGAAGTTACTGATGTTTTATAAATGTATCTGCATGTACCTATTTATTTCAGTACCAAAGGGCCAATGGCAGTTATGTACAGTAATGCAAGTTCTTACACGCTTAAGTTTGGTCCTGTGTGTATAATAAATGAGATCTACTCCGAAGAATTTGGAAAGCCAGGAGGTTGCAGGGTTAGCCTGCTATGAAATACCAGGGGACTGAGGCCCTGATCCCCAGTCCGTTCTTATTTGTAAAAGCACTTCAGCACATATGTATCTCTAGGCATGTGTTTAAGGCCCATTGACATCAATGAGACTTTAGCTGATGCTTAACCTCTGAGCATATGCTTAAGTTTCCTGCTGAATAAGGAGGGCCTTGAGCATATGCTTAAAAATACCCTGCTGAATTGCTGATCCCTCTCAGGCCTCTAGCCTGCCCCAAACACAAACCTTTACTTGCTTCTCTAGGTCACTTGTTTTGGCTTGGGCTTCAGATTTTTTTCTTCTTTAGCATTTCCTTTTCACTCAGCTGGCCAGATCTATTTTCTACAACCCCCATTATCACACACACATGGTGTTCATTATCACTCCACATTGCTCCACATTACAAAGTCGAGTACCCAGTTGGCTAATTCAATGCTTTCAGTGAAAGTGCTATCTATTTATAGTTCTCTGCAAATTTTAAATCCTGTATGGAAGAAGTTCTTGTCAGTTAGACAAGCATATTGTTTATATTCAGGTGCTGTTGGGATACAAACCCTTCGCTATAATCCTTTCCCTCTCTTCCACTGTGTGATATTATTGCTGTATTAGGTGGGATGTTTGAAAGGTTCCAAAAATCCATTGTAGCTTTCCCAGACTTTTGGACAAGTTGTAATTACTGTTGGCTGCAGCATTTACTGCAGAAAATTTTCTTAGCAAGAATATTATTTTGTTTAAGCTGAATTTTTATAGTGTTACTTATTGCCACTGGAAATTTTCAATTTCCTTGCAGCAAATACATCTGAAGTGTTTTTCATCTTTTTATATTGAATCGGTGTTTCAGGATGGAATATTTTAAAATTATTTTAATTCAGCATGTTGGGAGTTTGGGTGAAAAAATGATATTTTGTGTCAAATTAAAACTAAAAAAATCCTTGAAAATTGTCAAAAGTTTCCCATGATGAAAACTACAATTTCAAAGACAAAGATCAAATATAGGTATTTTTTTTTTCCATAAAACACTTCCCACATGAAAAAAAACATTTTCCATTTACTCCTAATTAACAAAGTAGAATTTACCTGCTGTCTTTTATTACTACTGAGAGAAGCCTGGGAACGCATACCCTCCGTATGGGCTCACTATTTGGAGGTTATATACAGTTATCATCGTGTTAGAAGACCAACAGCATCGATCCAAGCTGTGGGTGTGAAACCTCTCAAAAGTTTGGGGTCTCAAGATAAGTGTTTTTTAGGTTTAGTAGAGGCAAATGAGAGCTCCTGAATGTGCCTGCGACTCGTGGGTTTCTGTTAGAGCCTAGGATAACCTTAGCAGATACCTAGGCACAAGTAGAAGGGTACCATCTCCCAGTTCCAACAATTGTCTTTGGAAATGGTAAAGAATTACTTACCTATTGTTTTTTATTATCTGCTCTCTGCTTTCCTATATTTGCCATTGAACATTCATGACTCAAAATGGTTTCCGCTGCACATACTGTTTAAATACATTTCTTGGATGAATCCAGAAAACCACCAATCACTGAACTGAAACTCAAGCTCGTACCCTACTTGTCAAGAGATCCTAGATCCTCATGTTACACCAAAACATAACAAACTGTTAAGACCATTTCATGCTTCGTTGGCTTCAAATAAACCAGAATTACCCAGAAAAAGAGGTTTCCTCCCACTTTCATTTGCCTGCATCTGAATTTGCCAAAATTCAGATGTTCTGCACGCTTTGCTCTTGGCCTCAGTCACTGCATCTTACTAGTAAGGCAGTGGATCATGTTTTCCTTGCAGGTAAGGAAGAGAAGAAAAGCTTTTTTCACAGAAACATTGTGGTTCAGGCGTAAGGGGGCGTTCACATTTTACTGCCCACATGGGCCCATGGGTTGTTGGCATCCAAGATGTAGCCCCTGATCCACGGAGCCCAAAGCCTCCTCATGGTGGAGCAGTTTGTGGTATTACCATAGGCACCCAGTTCCCATGTGAGTGCCGGGAGTGGGGATCCTCCAGGACAGATGGAATCCAACACATGTTTTATAAGATCTGAGGACAGATCGGATTCTTAATTCAATGAAAAATTCCCTTTGCCTCCTTTTTATTTTTTTTTTTGCTGACTCAGCGTATTGTTTGCAGCTGGACCGGAGTGGGAATGCCTGTGTAGAAGAGTTATATGACTTTCTGGCAAAACTAACTAGTATGGAACTAATTGCAGCCCACCCAAACCTAGCAGGAGGCAGGGTTTTCCTTTCAATTAAAAGCATTCTGCTAGGAGGCAGCACACAAGGTCTAATGTGTGTGCTCAGACGGATGCTTAATAATGGCTTTCGTGGGCTTTGGGGGGGGNNNNGGGGGGGGGGGGGGGAAACCCCAAAAAGAGTCTTCAGGAATGAAAGCAAACAGGCCATGGAATTGAAAGAAAAATATTAACTACAGGGTCCAACTCCAAACCAGAAGCTGGGAATGGCTTTCCTGAAAAAGAAATTTTCAGCTATGAAAGGGATAGATCGGAAAGAAAAATGATGAAGGCCATTATTAATTGGACTGATCTCATTTATTAAAATTCCTATAGCAGGCTGGCACTGCTCGTCTTCACAGCCCCTCTTGTTAGCAAATTTTGAGCAAGCCCTCTGGTTCTTGTGATCTCTTGTCTATCTGGCAAGTGTAAGACACTGACCTTATCCTGTTTGTAAGTTGGGGGGAGCTGGGAGAGCAATTACTTCCTAAAACACAGTGAGCTGAGATTTAGGACAGGACTTTTAGCAAGAAAAGCTCAGGAGCAGCTTGGCTTAGTTGACAAATATGTTTGTGCTCTTACTACTCAAATTACCCACAAAACCAACTCATCCCCTGAAGGCTAAAGGATAGGGCTTAAATATGGTGGAGGGAAACTCTTCAAAGCACGCTGCCTTGTCTGCCAGGGGGTAAAAATGAAGTTTCAAGCTGCCTGCTGTACAAAAGAAGTTGTGAGCAGGGAAGAGAGGGGTGGAAATGAAGCTGTGGAAGAGCAGGGGGAGATGGCTTGATCTCTGCCGAAGGACAGGCTGGAAATGAGGAAGACTGAATGCTTTACTCCCATCAAGTGGGACTAGGATCTTTCACTAATGCCCAAAAGACAGGGAAGGGTAAGAAAGGCTGAGGGAGCCCTTGTAGAACTAGCCTGCAGTGGGAAAGGAGCTGAGGAACACCCCACACACAGTGGCGTGAGGTGCTACCAGGGAAGAAGGCATGGGGCACGTGTGAAAGGTGCTGGACAGACTGAAAACTAATGTAGAAGAAGTCCCCGTGGACAGGGAGCTGAGAGAGAGAGGCAAGAACCTGTAGTCAGGGAAGGGAGAGCAGGCACCTGGTGATGGGATGAAGGTGAGGACCACAGCACTCTTGCTGGTCAGGCACAGCTGTGGGGAGTGGTGACCAGGGGAAGACTTTGGATCTACTGGAATTTTTGTGATCCCACTGGAAGAGCTGGGGCTAATCTGCAATCATAAACGGCCATCGTCCCCTTCCTATTCACTCATTATTTGGGGCATTGGACAAAGGACACCCTCCGTTTGCAGGGTGTCTCTCTGCCTCCTCCTTTAGAAATGTACAAGGTATTATTTAAATTTTGTCACAGTTTTGGGTGTGAAGGGAAAAGTCCCTGCTATCTGCTGTGGACCTTTGGCTGCCTGTCTTTGAAGCTAAGTTGTTGAGAGCAGGCCCTTTAAGAGGGAGTTACTGAAAGGGCACATATGCAAATAAGTGGAAGTAAGCGAAACGAAGTATAGTGAAGGCGAAACAAAGTGTGGGAAACAGCAAATGACACAAATGTTGTAGCCAATCATGGGGCAACTTTAAGCCTGTGGAAAGTGCGTGGAAAGCTCGTGGACAATATCCCTCTCCCTATCCGAAATGTAGTGCTTAGCGAATGAGGACCTGTAACTGTGGCACTTCCTGAGGTGCTTCCCGACTGTGTGTGCTTCCTGGGAGTGCTCATGTGTGCTTCCTGGGTGCGCTTCCTGATTCGGGTGCTGGCTGGAATGGCTTCCTGATTGATTGCGTCGGGCTCGACTGCTCCTGGCCGTGGCACTAAGTATTTGAATAAGGATTATTTTCCATCCAGTCATAATGGAGAGAGATGTGATCTTGGTATTGTGGTGCAAGTTGCAAAAATAGTTTCTGCTTGCTTGGTAACTCCATCCTTTGAAGTATCCAGATTCTCTCAGGGGTATATGTGACCTCACCTTCTAGTTACCAAACTTTTCCAAATGTCAGATTACACTCAACACCAGATTAGGAATGTGCTTGACATTTCTTTATAAGGTGCAGGAAAATAGCTGGGTAGAGATGAAAGCAGATACAAGTGTAACTGGGATATTGGAATAAATTATATATTGCTACTATTACACTTCTCTTCCTGTGCTTCAGCCTACCTTTGTGCTGGAGCTTTGGCTAACATTCAGTTGTCTGTGGAGTTTGTTCATGACAAGCCCAGATCACCCCAGAAAAGGGACTGTGATGGTTTCCTCTGTAGCATTCACATTCAGAATCAGACAGACAGATTACTTTTACACCCTTGGTTATTTAAGTCCACATCTTAAATTACAGGTGGCATTGCTGGTCCAGTTGAGTTGGCAGTTTGATGTCTATGGACTACTGGAAATGCCAGTACAGTGTTTGATCCTCCTGCTGTTTGTATCCAAAATTTATATGTGGAAAACTGTAGAGCAGCACCTGAAAATGCTCCAAAACAGTTTTGTTATAAAAGCATGAAATTATGGGCATTTTACAGAAGGGTGAGTGGCTGACTGTACACCTCAGCAGGACTGGGTATCATCTGTCCTTCAGGGACAAACATTTTTAAAAGACTGAGACAAAACTTCACGCTTTGGAAGAGGAAAGAAAGAGAAGTTTGCTGGGAGGAACGCAGGGCTGCTCTGCAGGAATGGTCAGCTCGGGTCACGACATGAATAATAGGGGCGTCACCGAGATAATAATCTCTGAGCGTTCAATATTTCTTATTCATTCTTACCCAGTAGCATTCCTATGGAGCATTCAGTATTCTTTTGGCCTGGCTTATGTTCATAGTTGTTGGTTTTCTTAGGCAGAATGGGTCTAAGTATTTATCATCATTTTAACTGGTTTAAATGAGCTCAGTTCAACAAGCAGAAAAATAAACTAGGTGTGTCTGTGGAACGACAAGTGCTGATCTGTTTACTTTGCTTAGTTTGTTTTGTATCTGTTCACTGCTCTTTTTTCCTGAAGTTTCCCATGTCTGTCTTAGGGGTTAAAATTACAGTGTCATAAATCTTTTGTATCTTGACTTCTCTTCCTTATTTGACCCTTAGTTTTGGCATTTATAAAAATGGCCACTGCCTGTACCTTCTCTTTACCAAGTGCTGCTCCACTTTTGTCTCTTAGCAGTTCCTTCTCTCTGGCCACTCTCTCATTACTTTCAGCAAACCATCATTCCCTTCTTTCTTTCTGCTCTTCACACAGAGCAAGGCACATGTTCTCCCTGCCATTTTCAGGCTCTTTTTTCCTTCCCTTATGGTGTAGTAGATTTGTCTGATGGTGAGCAGGTATGCTCTTTTAACTTTGCATGGAATCTGACTCAGAAGACCAATAATGGTCTTATGTGGGTGAATTTATAGCTACTCACTCTATTCCCTTTCCCAGTTCTTGAATAACCAAGTCTCTCTGCCAGGCCTCCAGTCTCCCCTCCCAACATCACTCCAGTCCAGTGGTCTGCCTGCACTTGATGCTGCTCAGCATCTCCCATGGAAGAACTTTTGACCCACGGACCTCTTTGATCATTCAAACATCTTTTTTGCTTCTTTCCAAGTCATTACAACCCCACTACTTTATTCAGAGCCCTTCTTATCCTCCTGCAGGCTCGTGGGAATGTAATGGCAAATTGGCTGGATTCAGCACTGGGGCCATTCTGTCTCTGTCAATACGAGTCTGTGGTCCTGTCGTACCCCTTCTGCTGCTGCCACTCACCCAGGGACGCCCACCATGGAGTTTGTAAGACAGAAGCAAATAATAGAGAGGGCCTTAAACTGAATAACCTTGGAATCAGCAGACTATGATGTTAAAGGCTGAGCAGTATGTTTGATTTAAATATTAGCTCTTCGATTAATTTTGAAACCTGCATTGTTTCTTTGGATCACTTTGTACTGTGCTTTATCTCCTGAGGCTTTAGAAACTAACTTGATTTCTGAGCTGAGGGTTGTTTGAGCAAGGAGTTCCCAAGAGCCTCTTAACAAATAAAAGCAATTTATGAAATGACTGGGTGGCCATAGTGAATTTTCCCCTTGTTTCAACAAGTGAGGGGAGTTGTAGACGTGCATCTGAGATTCATATGGTGCCCATGGTCTCACCCTAATGCTCCCTGTCCCTTGTCAGTGAGTCCTACACTGTGTGATAGAGACTGGAGCATCTGCACATGACAGAACTAGGCAAAACACTTTGTCATCAGCCTGCTCTTAGGAAAGTGGGTGGCTCAAGGGCATGTTCTGTGGTCACTGAACCTGCAGGAAACCAGTACAGGGAAAGCTGAACCCTATCACTTGCAGAAACCTGAGAGTGGCTGTGGGCCTGTTGTTCTTGTTGACCTCTGCCTGTTAGGGATTATGGTTTAGTTTTATTTTTACTATTGGGCAAAGTGCCCTCCTAATCTATAGTTAATCTAGAAGAGGCTCTGAGGTTTTTTTGGAAGGCAAAGAGATCCCATGCTTTCTTGTGCAAAAAGAAAGAACAATTGCTGACTTGTGGCTAATTTTCAAACCTGAGGGAATATTAGAGATACCCTAGTATCTGCCAATCAGTTAGTGTTGATTAAAAAGATTGGAGATGAGGGACTCTTTCCTGTGATACTGCAATTGCACTTCCTGAATAAGGGACCTGGCTGTACTGAAGACCATGGCATTCCTCACACACACTCCCCTGGCACCCTGAGATGTTTTGTAAAACGTCTTGATAAGTTGTGTGAGTTCAAAAGTAGAAAATAAGGGGCAGGGATAGCAGGGAGAAGGAACATGAATCTGAATGGGATTCACAGGCTGAGGTCTGGCATTTGAAGAGATCAGGAAATGGAGATCATAAATGGATTGGAAGGAGCACAAAGCTGTTTGTGGCAGTAGTGGAGGGAGGGGACGAGGGTGAGTGTTCTCAGCTCTGGGGAACTATTGGGGCTATTCATGCTAGTTAGGCTGGTTGTGTTCTGAATCTGCATCTAAAGAAGCTGTTCTCTATTGATGATGGAGAGAACCAAGAGGAATTAGCACTGCTATTTCTAGCTAAAATACCAGCAGATATTGCCAAACACTATATTATACAGTTGAGGTCATTTTGATTATGATCATCACAAGTTTTGCCATATGGATTATTTCCCAATGTGGTATTATGCTGTGCTCTAATCCAAGACAGGCCCAATAGTCCTCTACCCCTTCCAACATTGTCCAAAGTTCTTAATACAGCAGCTCTCTCTTTTTGGACTTTGTCCTTCCTGCTTGAACAAACCATAACCTTGTATAAAGATGCTAATTCTATATATTGTCCAGTGAATCTGGCTGTGCCGATAGAGTCATAATTCTCATTTTAGGGTAAGGCTTCTGGCTCAATGCTCTTTTTCACAGAAGGATATGGGGTTGGAAGGGACCTCTGGAGATCAGCTAGTCTAACCCCCTGCCAAAGCAGGGTCACCCACAGCAGGTTGCAGAGGAATGTGTCCAGGTGGGTTTGGAATGTCTCCAGAGACAGATACTCCACCACCTCTTTGGGAAGCCTCTGCCAGGGCTCTGCCACCACTCTTCCCACCCACACAGGGAAGAAGCTCCTCCTCATGTTTAGATGCGTTTCATTGACCACCGTCCTCTTTCGACCTTCTATGACTTTATGTTTTATAGTTTTAAGCCCTTAACCTTTCCTCGAGAATTTTAAATTCTAGTCTCCACCAGTTCTGGTTTAAAACTCTGCTCATTGTGTTTGCAAGCCAGTGTGCAAAGTGTTGATCCTAGGAAGCTTGGGATGTGAGGGAAGATACTGGGATGGTGGGTCACTGGGGAGAAAACGTGTGGAAAAGATCAAAACACAAGCCTAAACCTGTTTGACTTTGAAATTATTTCTCACCAGTAGATTGAAGGACAAAATCAAAACCAGAGTTTCTGTCAAAAATTTTGCAGTCCTGGCAAACCTCTTCACTGAAGTAAAAAAAAATGGTAAGTTTCAAAAAAAATGTTAGTCAGCTCACAGGAAAAAAAAACACCAAACCTGTTTTGAGGGGTTTTTGTGAGGTTTGTTCCCAGTCTCTTTCACGATGTGCTGCTGCTTAGAGAACTTGACAGCGCAGCAGCGAGGAACTTGAAACTGTATATGAAATATAAAAGAAGAAAGTAGAAGTTTCTGCCTGGAAATTTGGTACTTCAGAGTAGTTGGAAGCAGGGTTTTTCTTCATTCTAAAATTAGTTGGAGCCTGAAAGGTCTTATAAGAACAAACCCGCATGCTTGGCAGTGATCTACACCATTTCCATCCTGCTCCAGTGTGAAATGTCACCTTCTAGGCAGGCAGTGAAATTCCCCTAAAGCTCTCATTTTTTCCACTGGCCTCAGAAAAATGGCAAACCTGGTTGTGATTGTACTTCATTAAATAAAATAGCTGTTAAACAGCGCTTCAATATATTTCAGTTAATATTCAGTTACTAGAGAACTGGCCCCACCTAATGCATCCCATCAGACAGCTTAACAGGTTTAACTTTCTGCATCAGCTTCAGAATTTCAGGCCATTGCTCGAGTACTGGATTTGCATGCAAGATACAGGACTATACTGGCCCCTTCTTGCAAAGAGGCAAAGCTGGTTGCAATCTCAGCTTACATGTCACATCACAGCTTTCTGATTTTTTTTCTGAGTGCTTTTAGGGATGATCCATTTTACCACCCAAATCAGGGTGAAACTCAACTGGGTCCTGCTCAAAATTCTGTGTGAATCCACTGCCATTCTCATTCTCCTGTTGTATCCTCTCTTCCCCTGTACCAGTGGCAGCCACGGGGATCTAGACCCCTCTGTATGTATGAAAAATGGCTGGACCTGCTGACAAATGCTGCTGGTGGTTTATCAGGCTGCTCAGGATGAAGTGTGTTCCTGTGTGACAGTGAAGAAGAGGTTACTGGTGACAGTTATACAAGTGATGGAGCTCTTTGTTTAAGAAATGAACTCATAAGAGCTCAGGGTAATAGCGCTTCAGAAAGTAAAAGTTCATCCATTGATTTCCTTGCTTTAGGTCTTGCTGTTGCTTCTCTTGATTTCCAGATAGCATGTTTGTAGGTATTTAAGCCTGAAGCCTAGACACGGATCTGGGAAAGGATACTTTTACAGGGTGTCTCCTATAGAACTTGGTCCCTAATTTTGGGAAACAAAGTTTGCATATTTAAATATTTATAAATACATACACTCAGTAGGTCTTCTCTAATAGCAAACTAGAAAAGAGTGGTAATTTTTGTGACTTAAGAAAAGTTGAACTTCTGAAGAACAGGCTTTTATTTATAAGTAGGACTCAGGACAAAATCTCTAGTTTACTCTAGGAGCAGAATGACAGGATCCTCAGCAAATTTGAAAGGTAAATAAACACGGCTTCACTCAAGCCAGAGAAGCTGCATCCATTTATACGAGCTGAGGATGACAAGTCTCTAGGGTCTGTAGTAATGAGAGGCCTGGAAGTGGGTGGAGGCATGAAATTACTTCAGTATTACTACTTCAGCAAGGCCTTCTGCACATGTTCCTACCATGGGACCACCACAGAGCAGTTGTCTGAGGAGCAGTTTTGTCACATCAAACCAAATGAGCTTCTGTTGCTGCTCTCAGCACTCATTCCCATCAAGGGCCCTTGCACGGCTGCTCCAGCACGCAGGAATGTGTTCAGACAGGAGCTACGATCAAAGCTGCCTGGTTTTACTGAAAATGGGAGTCTGGACAGAGGAGGAAGGTCCTTCTGCAGAGCAGCACCCCCGGGGTGAAGGGTAGGGGTGGAGAAGGTGGAGGTGAGCTGGGTACAGCCGGCAGGTGTGGATTTCAGTTCTCCTCCAAGTGACCTATCTTCGTTTACGTTTCCTTCAGTGTGAAATTGGGTTTACATGTATTTAATTTACTTTAATAATTTACTCTAATTTGTCTTTCTCTATTAGACTTCATAGAAAAATGGAATATCAAAGAAAAAGCCTAGCCAACTAAACTAAATTGTCCAGTGCAGGTTTTCCAAGAGTCAGCAACTGACATTAGCTGTAGCCTTGGTCTTGTTTAGTTTTTCAGATTTTGCTGGGGTAGAGTGGGATGCTGGGTAGTTTCCTGCTTACAGGTTCCAACAGATGTCTCAGCTGGGGCGTGCTCCTCTCTCCCCAGAAGTGGAGCTTCTGAACATGGACTGACAATTGAGCAACCGGTTTCATGAGACCAAAGTGCTACCAGAAAAGCGGTCCCGCTCCTGTGTGCTCCAGCCACTTTACTTCGGGCTGGCTGTAGGACTGAGACCCCGCTGGGACCTGCTTCAACTCGCTGAAGGGGCAGAAAAGCAGCTCAGCAAAGAAGTGGATGGTTTTCTGCTGTGTAGTGAGTTAAATTGCCACAGCAAGGGGCCCGTGAGCGTCACAGCTGAGCGCAAGAGAAAGGATGGCGTTGCATGTCTGGGAGGGAAGGGGAGTGAGACACCCTCTCTAGCTGCTTTTGGGAGTGTGCTCGGTTGGCTCTGCTCAACATGCAGTTGCAAATGAGTTGTCTGGGGAGTTTTCAGGCAGAGGAGGGAAGTGCCTGATGATTTCAGGCGCCTAAAAGGTTAGGCAGCTCTGGAAAGCAGGCAGAGTGGATCACTGCTGGTGCACATGGGTTTTAGAGGATGGAGTTCCATCTTTGGCGGGATGGGAGCAAGCTGGATCCCACCCTGAAGGATCTGCTTATAAAACAAACAAACAAAAGAGTTGTTCTGTGTTTTTCACTGGAATGCCACTCACTGTGTTAATGACAATGGGGACCACCTATAGTGTGAACTCCCTGTTCTAATGCAATACTTCCAGGCTTCTTTAAGCTGCATTTTATAAAGAAGCATCAAAGGCCAAAAAATTGGGCATCAGCTCTATGGGAGCTGCGTGCATACATCAGAGGGCAAATTTGGCCCCCAGTGTTCTCCCTGCAGTGAGTTTGAGTCTCTGATAGCATCAGTGCAAGAAGAATAGAGCAGTAGCTTAGGAGGCATGTGGCATTTCCTGGCTGGGTGCAATGGATTCCCCAGCTGAAACCAATAAAAATCAGTTCAGGAAGAATTTTTCAGCAAATCAGTGGTGAAATTGACAGTCTTGAAATGCTCACACAATTCTTGCAGCTGTGGAGTCCTTAAAGTCAATGAGTTCCAGGAAAAATGACAATAGTTCTGGAAACTTTCCCATGACTGCCTCTGGGCAAGCATTCAGAATAGCTCGTTTACTCAACGATGCTAATTCATTAATCATTAGAGATACTTTTGTTCAGTTCCCTTTGAAGTTGGCCACAACTTTTCTTTTCTCCTAAGATGAAATGTGGTCAATTATATCCATACATAGATTTAACACGGGGCAGGTTCTTCTCTTTGACAAATTATTTACTGGCTTTGTCAACCCAGACTTCTCACCCTCTGATGTTTCTCAGTTGTATATACTGACCAGAAAATGCTGCAAGGCCTCCAGTATTACTGTATTAGATCGTCTTTCCTTCCAGCTCCGTCCTTAATGTCCTCGGTCGCTGTGGTAAACTTTGATGTGATTGGTCTTTAATTTTCTTCTTAAAGGACACATCATCGTTTGTGCTCGCAGCCAACCCTAGCATTATCCTTTCAAAGGCATGACGAGTCCAGCAGTATCCCTTCTCCAGGAACTGATGGGTTTTGACAACCTCCCTTGCCTTTCCTGCCTTTCATTCCCATTTCTGAGCTGATGGGTGACCAAACTGGAAGCCAGATGGTGTCACGGCACTCCTCTGAAAACTTACCAAGCCCTGCTTTTCTAGTGGCCCTCTAGCACCATGGTTGGACTAGAAAGAGCTCACTCCATTTCTCCTAGTCCTCTGGATGGTATTTGGTCTCTCCAGCAGGCATTCTCTGCTCCTGTGGGTGAGGTTTCACGAGGCACCAGCTGAGTCAGCCCACGAACTTGCTGCTGGTGAAAGGGGCAGGCGCGTTCCTGGGCACATGCTCCATTTGTCTCCCTTCTGTCATCCCTGGGATGCCACTGATCCACTAAAGAGCTCACTAAAGTGGTGAAAACTATTCACTTTTTCTTGATTTGTTTTGTTTTGCTGGGTTAGATTTCTGCCGGTTTAGGGAGCTAAATTCACTTTCGAAGGGGTCAAATGAATGCCAGAGCTGGTGAAAGGGACGGGTAGGTCTCCATAGCTGGCAGCAAGAGAGGGAGCAGAAACGATGTTGGTTAAACTGAGCTGTTTAGAAAGAGGATGGCAACTGCTGCTGCGTTTGGGCTGGTTCTGAGAGCACTTGCTGCACTGACGTTTTCAAGAGAGATGAACAGAGAGTGCTTGGTTTGTGGATCTGATTGGGGTTCAGGCCTAAGATAGGTGTTGAGCTGCTCAGGCAGTTCGTCCTGGGGTGTTTCTCAGTGACTTTCCAGAAATGAACTTTGAAGGGCACAAGGAACTGTGGATTTTAGGCTTTGGGGGAGACTTAAGCATATTTGGGGCTGGCAAGAAGCACTACAAGCTTCACTTTTGGATGTTAGCATCTGAATTCTGCCTAAGGTCTCTTCTTGGCTGTGGACATTTCATCTTTCTGTCTAGCCAAGAAAGTGGTGGTGGTGAGGATGGCTGTTACAGTGGGATGCCACATTGGTGCTCTGACGCTGTATTTGGGCTTGCAGTTTCAACATGTAGTCCTGAAAATCGCCAGCAAGGGATGCTCAAGAAATTCTTTAGTAGGCAAGGTGCTCTGAGATACAGCAGAGCAGAGGAGCAAGCTTCCAACTCACTGTGATGTTAAAGACCGCAGTGTGGGTCCTGCCTACCCACTGTTTTGGGCAGGGCAGAATTGCCACTGCAAAATACCAGGCTGAGCTCTAAGAAAGTCTGCCACTGGCTGGATCCCAAGCCCTGAAGACACCTACATCTTATTTTTAGGTTCTTCTAGATGTCTACATCTCAACTAGTCACTCAAGGTCAAGAGAAATAGACATCTAACATAACATGAATCACCCTTTGCCTAAAATAGAACTGGTTTCTGTAACTCTAGCTGGGAAGGTGGTATCAGTCTTCACTTGAGAGCTATGGTCAGCTAAAAAACCATGCCAGAATCCCAGGTTTAAATGGGATGCTTTCCTGGGGAGGAAACACAGAGGTCTGAAATTCCACAGCAGATGCAGAAGAAAAAGGTAGCAACTGGTCCTTTTTTTTTGGTGATCTGCTCTAGAAGTGGTCAGAAGAATTAATGTACTTTAACTGCTTTAGTGAAGCAGTTGAAGTGCTGAGGGTTAGTCATCTGAAACAACATCTTCAGGACAGAAGGATTACTTAATTCTGACTGATTTCTACATGTGAAGTTTTGGGAGGTGTTTGTAGACGCAGGAATTAGCTATACAAATAGAGAAATCCAGCGAATCTTTAAATCTGTTTTAATTCTTAATTGTGTTTTGCCAATTAAATTGAGCTTCTGACTTGCACCTGTGGAGGGTTTGACATTTCTTGATGGGTTCATCTGTTACACGTTCCTGTTTGCATCCCTTTAACTTTATGGGAAGAAGTGAGATTAATTCCTGTGTAGACTCAGGTGAATTGTTTGTATATGAAGTGAATTTGAATTTCTGTGTCTTTCTGGAGTTCTGGGCTGTTCTTTTCCAGCAAGTGGAATTTTTTTTTCACTTCTCTTTTTTTTTTTTTTTTTCTTAGTGTTTTAGCACAGCAAGAACTGCTGGACAAACTGAATTGGGTAGGCACTTTGTCTTCTGGACACACGGCTGTTAATGATCATAATGCACAGATCTCTCATAATGACTTATGTCATTAACATATGTCATATAACAGCAACAAATATATTTCCACTCCTTCGTATGAGATAGAGACCTAAGAATGTCTCACTTGTCCCAGTGTTAAATGGACCCTGTGCCAGCCTGAGAGTGAAAGAGAAAGCCAGCCTCCCATTTATTTAACTTGATGTCATGGGATACTGGGCCCTCTCGGGGACCATATTCATGCACCTGATGCAATCAGCCACACCAGTGACTTCAAGTCCGAGAGTTACACCCATCTACATCAGGGGATGGAAATGTTCCTCAAAGAATACTGAGCTCTTTGGGGGCTTTGACCTTTAAGCTACTCTGCTTCGTCATTTGTTTTCTGACCAATCCCATTTCTGTGATTTAATTCTAACTGCTGCAGAACTTGGCTTATACTCTATGGAACCACGCAGACGAAGCAGAGGTAACCTTGGGAAACTAATTATTTAAGGAAGCAACTATTTTAGTTACCAAATAGAGCTGGGTTTGCTCCAAATTGTAATTCTGAGCCTTCTCTGTTATTGTTTTTTCCTAGACTGACTGATAAAATAATACAGACAAGCTTTCAGGCATACAAACCCCCTTTCAGACACAAAGCAGAAACAGCAAACGTCAAGTTGAGGGCATAATTCGTTGCATGTGTCCATGCCCTGTTCCATGAACGCTCACTCTTCGTGCCAGTCGCTGTCAGCTGGCTGCTGCACCTTGATGACAGAACCATTTGCAATAGCTCCTACTGAATTAGATCAGAAAACTGATGCAGGTGAGGGATGGCTGTGTTTTCCTCCTGACTTTCCAGCCAGGTGAACTCCTTGGTGTGTTGTTGCCTGAGTGTTTGTGTTGGCACAAGGGAGAAAAGAGCGAAGCATTGAGCAAAATAGGTTGACACTGAGAAAGGAAGGGCTTGGGAGGCCATCTCTAGCCGTAGGTTAGGACAGAAAAGGATTTATCAATATGATGTAGAGTTTGCACTTAGGGGTACTGATCCAAACTTGTATTGCAAAGAAATCTTTTGAATCTGTTACCTGGCTCCCCTCTCTCTTTTCAGCTCAACTTTCTTACAATTTGAGATGTCTGTGTTATGACCCATCCCATGTATCTCTGTTGTCCTTTCCCCTGCCTTTCCAGTCTATTGTGCATGGGTTTATGCAGTGCCACCACACTGAGAGCTAGGAAATGCAGGTATCTCACCATTCTTTCCTTTCTCTTGCTGTAGGATATTCCTTGTTGTCTTTGCACATTATCCTTTTTTCCACTTATACCTCTTAAAACTCTCTTCCATTCCCTGCACAAATTTCTCCTTGAGTTATTCTTCTGCAGAATCCTTTCATGATATATTCCCGTCTCCCATAGATTCCAGGAGGATCTGAGGTTATTCAGAGCCTCTGAAAACTACAGGGCATTTCCAAATAGATATCTAATAGTGGATTTTGTGAAGTGCTCTTGAGAATCAGAATCACAGAATCACAGATTATCAGGGATTGGAAGGGACCTTGAAAGATCATCTAGTCCAATTCCCCTGCCGGAGCAGTTCATTCCCTCAAAAGACCAGTTACTCTTTGATTTTAAATGATTTAAGATCTTTACCAGTATCCTTTTCAAAAGCCTTTTAATATTCTGTCTTCTGAAATCTTTATTGTCAAACTCAGTATTTCTCAGTATGGTGGGGGGGTGGGGGACTTATGTGGGGTGAGGATGGGAAGGTTGAAATAAGAAGAACATACTTGGTGGTACAAAAGCATTCAACTTTGGAGCAGAGAAAGTTAAAAGCAGAAAGCACATTTACAAGGAAGAAGCTTCCTTGCAAGCAGAAGATTTTGTAGCTCCAGCTTAATAATCACTAACTAACACGGGGAGCAGAAGCAATCTACCATTCTGCAAGTTTTGAAAATCTAAATGCAAAAGAAAAACACAACTTGCATTAGTCTGTTATAAGCTGTTCTTATCTAATAATGTGCAATTTTACTGCTAACTCATCACATCTGGTCCAGTGGGGTACAGTGGTCGCTATCTCCACTTCAGTGTCTTGTCACAGACTCAGAGGGCTGTCACATAAAGGATGAGAGCTGTGGATTTTATGGTTGGAGTGATTCCCTGTTTAATTGTGTCCCTACTTCTGAAACTGGGAAGGATACATTCCCAGGAACCGAAGGAGGTGGCATGCTGCATTGCTGGGAGTGACCCTTGGAAATAAAATGAATGTTCCCCGACATTCCTTCTCTCTCATTGTAGCTTAACTGGCATCAATACAAAGGTTTACATCTGTATTAAAGATGTTGGCGATTGCTGAATGCATGATACATGGATGGCCATTATCATCTGCAGAGAGTTAGTGTACTGTGCATCTAATCAATCAGGTTCTCTTCATGTCAGGGGCTGGCCAGCTCATTACAGCCCGTATCACATTAACCCTTGCAGTGGCAAAGTGATAAAAGGCAGAAATACTATGGAACAGACCAAGCAGTGATCCAACCTACCTACTTTTTGCCTCCCAACCCCGTGGACATGTAGATTTGTTAGACACCAACCCAAAGAACACTTATATTTAGCCACTCAGCTGGCTATATTTAGCCTGGCAGAAAAGGACCTGGGGGTGCTGGTCAACAGACAGCTGAACATGAGCCAGCAGTGTGCCCAGGTGGCCAAGAAGGCCAAGGGCATCCTGGCTTGCATAAAAAATACTGTGACCAGCAGAAGTAGGGAGGTGATTGTCCCCCTGTGCTCAGCACTGGTGAGGCCACCCCTTGAGTCTTGTGTCCAGTTCTGGGCACCTCAGCACAAGAGAGATATCGAGGAGCTGGAGCGAGTACAGAGGAGGGCAACGAAGCTGGTGAGAGGGCTGGAGAATAAGGCTTATGAGGATCGATTGAGGGAGTTGGGATTGTTTAGTTTGAAGAAGAGGAGGCTGAGGGGAGACCTCATCCCTCTCTACAACTGCTTGAAAGGGCACTGGAGAAAGGTTGGTGCTGGTCTCTTCTCACGGGCAATGAGCGATAGAACAAGAGGGAATGGCTGCAAGCTGCAGCAGGGTAGGGTTAGGCTGGACATGAGGAAAAAGTTTTTCACAGAGAGAGTGGTCAGTCAGTGGAATGGGCTGCCCAGGGAGGTGGTGGAGTCCCCATCCCTGACTGTGTTTAAGAGTCGATTGGATGTGGTGTTGAGGGATCTGGTGTAGGGGAGAACTTGTAGAGTAGGGCTGATGGTTGGACTTGGTGATCCCAAGGGTCTCTTCCAACCTCTATGATTCTATGATTAATATCTAGACTTGAGTATTTTTCTCACTCACTCTAGAGAGGAATTGATTTCCACTTAGCACTGTCCTGATATTCAAACTGTAGGAGATCAGGTGCTGGATCTGGTCAGGAAGGCAACTGTCATCATCTGACCTGCTGTCATCTACCATCTGCAAATGATGGGCTAATGGCAAAAGCACTCACCTGGGAAGCGGGAGGTGGAGAGCTGGAGGGACCATGACTCTAGCCCTGCACTGTGGGCTGTGCATGGACCAATGGCAGAACTGGGATTCCAGACCGTGCTCCCGGGGCTCTGTTGTTTTACCCGATGGCAAATCACTGAATTAAAGTAAAAGTTGAGAGCGTGGCCAGGAAGGCCAGGTATGTAACATGCACATGCTCCAGTGATCAGCAAAGTACGCCAGTAAAATAATAGAGGAAATAACACATTTTCTGGAAGAGTTAAATAACACTGATAATGGCACTTCAGCTGCAAGATGTATAGATTTAAGGGCTTTCATTGCCTCTGTTATAAAGGAAGTCAGATAATCCACCTGGCCTCATCATCTATGAAGGGCGTCCATCCCTGGCTTTGCTGCTCTGCTGATGCTTCAGAGCCATGATGCTGGCTTCACTGGCAGTATCAAGGTTGGGACGAAACAGGGCTTCAGCAACAGCTGGAGAAAGATTATCTGTCTGCAAATCAGTCATTTTGCCATCACCTTTTCAAAGAATAGGAAAAAACAAAGAACCTCATGTTTCAACTGTTGTGGTAGTTAGGTTAGTGTGACTGTGGCTTTCTGTGCTTGAGTCAGTGCTAATTTCCATGATAACTCTCAGGCTTTACAGGATGCTGAACTTGAGCTGAGGGATAGTCCAGCCCACGGCTGAGGAGCCCCAAGATGTCCTCAGATACGTGCTCCCACCTCTTGGATTGACTGTGCTGAGATCTGAATCCCTATAAACAGCCGGGGAACCTCTTAAAATAGCCTTAATTTTTGCAGTGAGATGATGACATCTTTGAAACTGTAGTCAGGCTTTGAAGCTGACAGTAGCAAAGCTGAAGCTTCTGGAACTGCAGCCCCAGCCCCTGGCACAGATGCCTGCTTTTCACTCTGCATTTGGTTTATAGTTGTTGGCATAATTTTTGAGTTATTGGGATTTCAAGAATAAGAAATTCTTCTAATCTAAACAAGTAAAATAGCACTATAAATAACATTTAATCTTCATTGTGACTAAATTAAGTGAAACAAGAAGTTATTAAACACATTTCAATTCATTGCCATAGCTTCTCTTAAATTTTATGTGAAGCAGGAAGCTGCAGTTGAAAGCAGGGAAAGACAAAGGTTTTTGTCTGAGCCAAGGATGTGGCACAGCTGGGAAAAAAAAAGTAAGTATAAATCTCAGGCAAAGTATTGCTAGCAGAGACATTAAATAAAAGGGGAATTTTTCTGTGTGGTACCAATATGACCTTAGCTGAATACTTAC
Source organism: Jacana jacana (assembly GCA_013400555.1). Taxonomy (NCBI): domain Eukaryota; kingdom Metazoa; phylum Chordata; class Aves; order Charadriiformes; family Jacanidae; genus Jacana; species Jacana jacana. Next base: position 6,420 of record VZTM01042688.1, on the reverse strand, counting down.
ACAATTTTATTTGCCTGTGTTAGACAACAACAACAACAAAAACCACACCAAAAAAACCAAATAAACAAAACAAAATAAAAGAGATTCAAACAGGTGTAGAGAACAGTGGAAGAGGGAGCCTGCTTTGGAGGGCAGACTCCCAAATACTGATATTTAGCCCAACTCTGATGAAGGCTGTGAAGGGATGTAAATAGCTTATAAAGATATTTTTTGAGTGAGGAGAATAGAGTAAACAGTATTGGGAACTACCCAGTCTTATCTAACTCTGGAATGAAGACACACCGCTGCAAAACAATACACAATACACATAGGCTGCAAGTTAGAAGAGCATCTGTTAGAAGAACCTCCTGTTGGAGCAACAAGATCAGGGTTGTTTTGTCCTTTTTCTTTTAGGACTATATCTATCCCTAAGCAGTCTCAAGTCTCCACCAACTGGGAATGGGCTAGAGAAACAGGAAACACAAGGAGAAGACTTAACTTGGGAGGAGAATTGATGAAAAATGACAGGATGTGGTGTGAGGGTTGAGAAGGAGATTGTCAAGGGATGGGGTGATGGACAATGAGTACCCTGGGAACTGGTGGAAGCTTCCTGGTTTGCTGGGCTTCACTCAGAAACAGGAGTGGAAGAGGGAGTGCTCATCACTCCTGCCCAAGTTGCTGACACCCTTGCTGTCACATAACCTCTTCCTGTGGACCTGGCAGACCAGGAGGACATTGCTGAGGAGAGATCCAGTGACTTGGTGGGAGCTGCCTTCTAGTAGGGCTCTTAGAGGATAGAAAGATCTAGGTTGGTACTTCTCTGTGTAGGAAAGAATGGGCCAATGAAATCCTGGGCTGCACAGGGAAGAGTGTGGCCAGTAGGTTCAGGGAAGTCATTCTCCTCCTCTGCTCTGCACTGGAGAGACCACAACTGGAATACTNCCTGGATGCAGCCCTGAGTGATGTGCTCTGGTCAACCCTGCTTTAGCAGGGGAGTTGGGCGAGATGATCTCTAGAGGTGCCTTCCAACTCTGAAGGGTAGCCCCTAGAACCACACCAGCTTACATGTCCTGAGGATCTCTTGTGGTTTCCTTACCAAAATCTCTTCAGATTCCATTCAATATTCCAATCCGAGGAGAGCTTAGAGCAGCCTTCCAGTATCTGAAGGGAACTATAGGAGAGCTGTAGAGGGACTCTTTGTTAGGATGTGTAGTGACAGGACAAGGGGTAATGGCTTTAAATTGGAAGAGGGGAGATTGAGATTAGACCTCAGGAAGAAATTCTTTGCTGTGAGGGTGGTGAGACACTGGAAGAGGTTGCCCAGAGAAGCTGTGGCTGCCCCATTGCTGGGGAGGTTCAAGGCCAGGCTGGACGGGGCTTTGAGCAACCTGGTGTGGTGGGAGGTGTCCCTGCCCATGGCAGGGGGTTGGAACTCAATGATCTTTAAGGTCCCTTCCAACCCAAACCATTCTAGGATTGTATGAATATGAAGTAGGTTATTGCTGTGACATGACAAGATGCCGTATATATAACATGTAAATAAAGACATCATTGCTGTTGTTGAATGACCTCCTGGAATCAGTCTGAGACACCAGAGAGACTTTTGGTTTATCCCTGCTTTACCTGGACTCATTTTTCAAACCCTATTTGTTAAACAACCTGCAGTGTATCCTTAAGAAGACACAGGTTCACATATAGTTGCCCTAAGTGAAAGTGATAACTTTTATTGAACAGTTTGTTATTATCCATTTGATGAGAAAAACCACAAAATCCCCTCAAAGCTCCCTAAAACCCAACTCCTGTTTAAACACTTGTATTTTAACTGCCCTAGAAGAAAATAAATCTTATCAATGCTATGAAAATGGAGTCATGTCCAGACTGCATTGACGTTGTCTATAACAATGTCTGTTGTGAGAGCGAGTTTCAAGTCTCTAATTAAGGAATGGTGCTTCTCCAGAGTGTTCTCTACTGTGTTGTGCACATTGTCTCTTTCTACACTGTCCTTTTTGCAGTAGAACTGTTGGACACATGTTGAAGCATATTCTTTTATGATGTCACAATTATATAAAGCATATTTGTTTTAATTTAAATTTGAAACAAAACATAGAGCTTTAAAATGCTGCAAAGCCACTTCCTCCAAGCAAGGATGACCAAGCAATGCACCTAAAAGTAGAGACCTGGAAGTATTTTGCTATCAACTGCACTTTTGGCTTTGATTAATTTTTACATTCTTTGCCTAGGACCATCAAAAAGAACAATCTACTTCTGGCTGGGATTTCTCTCACCGGAATTTAGGTGTTCAACCTGGAAACTCAACCAGGACTTTAGTCTAGAGTTCCTTTGTCACTGAGACAGACGCTCCCTTGTTTCATCTTGCCCAACCCCAGGTACCAGTATAGGTTGGGAAATGACCTGTGGGAAAAAGGACCTGTAGGGGAAAGGGACCTGGGGATCCTGATGGGCAGCAGGATGACCATGAGCCAGCACTGTGCCCTCATGGCCAAAAAGGCCAATGGCATCCTGGGGTGGATTAGAAGGGGGGTGGTTAGTAGGTGGAGAAAGATTCTCCTCCCCCTCTACTCTGCCCTGGTGAGACCCCATTTGGAATATGGTGTCCAGTGCTGGGCCCCTCAGTTCCAGAAGGACAGGGAACTGCTGGAGAGAGTCCAGGACAGGGCTACCAAGATGATGAAGGGAGTGGAGCATCTCCCATAGGAGGAAAGGCTGAGGGAGCTGGGTCTCTTGAGCTTGGAGAAGAGGAGACTGAGGGGTGACCTCATGAATGTTTCTAAATCTGTAAAGGGTGAGTGTCAGGAGGACGGAGCCAGGATATTCTCAATGACAGGACAAGGGGCAATGTGTGCAAGCTGGAACAAAGGAGATTCCAGTTAAATATGAGAAAAAATTTCTTCACAGTGAGAGTGACTGAACACTGGCAGGGGCTGCCCAGGGAGGATGTGGAGTCTCCTTCTCTGGAGACATTCCAAACCCGCCTGGAGGTGTTCCTGTGTGACCTGCTCTAGGTGTTCCTGCTCCTGCAGGGTGACTGGACTGGATGAGCTTTCAAGGTCCCTTCCAATCCCTGATAGTCTGTGATTCTGTGATTCTGTGATTTTAAACAGCTGGTCTAGGGTGGGATGCCCTTGCCTTGCAGGTGTTTCCCTCCTTCACTACAGCTGGAGTTGAAGATGAGTTTTAAATTAGCATTTAACTTCTGAATTACCATCTTGAGATAGTGTGTAATGAACCTACACTCTTTGGGTAAGCATGTTTTTAAGTTCAAGGTATTTAAACCTAGTACCGTGGTGTATTTAGTCTTAATTACGGCTAGGCCTATTTTAAGTAACAACCTTTAGGAACGATACTCTCCCTAATTAGCATTTTTCCTGTTGATGCTACAGGTTTCCTAAGCTCCTCATGAGAAGTTAGTGGTTTTTTCTGCTTGCTCAACAGTCTCTATCAATTGGCCATTTGGAAGTATTTGCTTAACTTGCATTAGTTATGGTATCTCTTGGACGGCATGCGCTTGAGATAAATAAAAAGCGGGCAGTTTACACAGATTAAAAACATGTGATTTGAAACAAACATGCGTTTAAGAAAAGGAAACATTTGGAACTTGTTAGCTCTGTGAGCACTTCTTGCAAATAGATGTAATTCTGCTGGTCTGAAGGATCTGTGCGAAGAAGAGAAGGACGTTATCTGTGTTGACCTCTGAAGCAGGATGATTGGCAACTATTGGGACTAACTTTGTTGGAAAACAAGTGATCTCATGGTTCAAATGGCTCTGTCAGTGAGTGCAGTGAGAGTTACAGAGACGCAAATCACAGGCAATGAAAGAAATTTGGTTCCACATCATTTTATTATCGTGAGTGTTTGCAGTAACGCGTTTACTCTGGTGTTCTCGCTGCTGATGTACAGTAACATCTGTTAGTCAGAGAAGTTCAGTTTTGAACAGTTTTCTTGAGGAGGCACAAAAAGACCAAGTAGCTTGCTCAGGGTCACACAGAGAGTCAGAGTTGGTTTGTGTTTGCAAAGAAGTATTGCCTGGACCCCAGCCTTTTATTTAGCCAGTGGAGCTCACATTCTCCTTAATATTTAGAACTCGTTCCATATAGCACATGATTAAAGTGCTTATGGCTACAGCTTCAGGACCTGGTGTTATTTGAGTTGGAACCTGAAGCGCTTCTACTCAGAGTGCCAATTAAAGATATTAGATAGAAAAGTAAACAAAGCATGATTTTATAATATATGTAGTCTAATCATTTGGAAAAGCCAAGCTCGCAGAGGATAGTGCAGCTGTTAACAGCGTAAGAACTAACGTGTGGTATTTTAATCCAGCTGCTCTAAAACATTTTTTACATTACTTGGAGACAACTGGGAACAGGAAAAAAAAATCTATTCTTGCATTATGTAGTTGTTATTTAACGCTCTAAGCTGGTAACTTTTAAAACACGATACTAGTCATCTCGTTAAAATTTGTTATTAATGTAAAGAAGGACCTTCACTTTGAGGTCTTTTTTTAAATTAAAAACAGCTTTCTAAAAGGAATTTTTGGGGAATAAAAAGAAAAATATTTATTTTTAAAGATTGAATCTATGACTATTGGAACAGTAATAATTCCTTTTCATAAAAGTTTAGGTATGTGATGCTGCAGAATCTAAAGGTTGTTGGACAGTCATTCCAATTGGAAGTGATTTGGCCAAATCCCTGTCGTGAGCTTCTCAAGGGTTGATACAAAAGCCTGCTTACCCGTGTTCAGGTCAGAAAGCCATGAGACTGGCCTTAGAGGTTCAGTTTTACTGTTACCCTGGCTGCAGTAGCGGCCGTAAACAGAGGCTAGGAGTGAGCAGGAACGGGACCAGCATGTGTTGGTACCGGCCCAACACCCGCTGTGCTCACCCAGCTCTGACTATCCTGTCAGTTTAGGAGCTTTCTCGGATCTGTGGTAGCTTGTCTGTTTTGCAATCTCCAGTGGGTCTGTCCAAGTGAGCTCCTGTCCTGCCTTCCCTTGTGATGACCTGCTTGTGCCTTATCTGCATCATCCCCTTCCATGGAGCTTGCACAAGCCCAGGGGCTGCTGCCACCTCCTTCTCTTTGTTATGAATGTGGCTCTTAATTGCCCCGTTTGGTGGCTCTTAACCTCTTTAAGAGGCCAGGCATAGTTAAACCTTTCTTCTTGTTACCCAGAATTGTAGACTGAACCTAAATTTTTCAGGATAAAAGGGCCTAGCCTACCTTGCAAATCTCTGCAATGATTCCCAGTTTTCCTCAGGATGTATTTCACAGTATTACTTACAGACTTATCCAAGACACCTTTTCATGCTTTCTGGTTTGCCCGGTTTTCAGTGGTTAAAAAGCCAGATTTCCACCCTTCAGGTCTGTCCAGAGGAATTTTAATCTAGAAATCCTGTAATACTCATGAGTTTGCTGCCTATGCACTAATCTGTAGGCCAGAATAGAAAGAATATTCACTTTGAATTGTGTTTGATTACCTGTTTTCCACTGTTCTCATTTCCTTGGTTTTAATGTCCATAATTCAATCTTTTTTTATCTCCTTAATTAAAAAAATAATATGCTATGACTATAAAATCAAGTTTCTCAAATATTACAGTGGCAGGACTGAAAAAAAGTGTAGATATTTTTAGTACACTAATGTTAAAAAAGAAAACAACCCTGGTAGCTTGCTATAGTTCTGAGGACTGATACCAGTTCCCGCTCCCTATGAGGTGGCAGATACGTCTCAAAAACTAAAGCAGGGTGGAGAGTGCCAGCTAAAAAACCCCAAATCTACTACAGTCATAAAGCTTATCCTGCGTGAATCACTTTTCTCAGAATCAGAAAATGAAAAATAATATTTCATGGGCCGTTTTGATTTTAAGGGAGATGTTGGCAGCCTTCCTCAGTGCTCTCCAAAACCTTCAGCTTCATCACATCCCTGGCTGTGGCGAAGTATTCAGCATCAGCACCAAATCATAGAATCATAGAATCATTCGGGTTGGAAGAGGTTAGATGGTGACTCCACCCCCTCCCTGGGCAGCCCATTCCAGGGTCTGATCACTCTTGCTGGGAAGAATTCTTCCCTAATGTCCAGCCTAACCCTACCCTGCTGCA
>VZTM01042686.1:14391-44613 GCA_013400555.1 Jacana jacana | reverse complement strand
GGTCAGCGCCGGCCCCTGGCGGCCGCAGGGTAATGGCCGCTCCGGCGGGCCGTTGCGTAAGCTGTGGGGCCGCGGCGGGCTCGCACCTGCTGACCCGGGAGGGCTAAATCTAAAAAAACCTCGTTTGTCTGTTCTGTCAAACAGAACCCGTGGAGGATAAGGCCGCGAGTAGGGTTTTAACATGAAAAGTCCTTCCCAGAGGAGTGTGTAGGGGTGACAACGTGCTTCGCTTGGAGCAGAGTCCTGGCGCCAGTGGAGCGTTAGTGCCAGCAGATGTTGTTCTGGGGATTTAATGAAATTCCCCTCAGCCTCAGTTTGCTGCTCTGCCCCTCACGTTATGCAACACAAAGGAAACTGAGAGCTCTCAGATTGCTAAACGATGGCAGGAAATCTGTTTAAAGCATTATATAAGTATATGATGATACAGGAATTATTAGTGGGGCCTGTGTCTCTGTTACGCCATGTAGCTGGCGAAAGGTTCCTGTAAAGGGGAACAACTTTAGCTTGGCCTGTCCTCACGTCCAGTGCGTGTGCAGGGCAGTGTGTAGGCTGGGGCAGTGATGCTGACCCCTTTGCTTGTGGACTCACCCGAGGAATGAGTTTTTCTGAGTTACCTTTCAGGTGGTGTTCCAGGGAGTCTGTGTGAATGAGGCTGAAAAGCACTGGACCACAGAACTCAAACCTACTTTCCTGTTACAATATTTAATGTAATTATGACTGAGAATTACCTAGGAGATAGAGTGAGCATAGTCTCATATGTCCATAGCTGTGCTGAGTATTTGAAGCCAAAGGCTACCCAGATAAACCCATGGATAAATTAGCCATTAGAAATCAGAACTATAGTCAGAATTTTCAACAGCTTCTCTGAGCAGAGAATGAACAGAGCTTGTCAATGAGCCCAGCACTATGACCTTGCAATAACTGCCAAGGCTTAGCTTCGAAACTATTACAGAATGGGCAAAAATGCACTGAGAAAACATGATTTTAGTATCAGGAAGTTATGATGGCGAAAGACTGCAGTGTCTTCCCTGGCAGTAGACGACTGCTGTTGCAGTGTGATGCATAGTCTTATTTTAAGACCATTAACTTTTGCCAGTATGCTGAGAATGCCTTCAGGTGACTTTTAACAGTAAGTTGTAAATTAATCCCAGACCTGTTTGTTATAGCTCACTTCTTTCCAGGACAGAAGAAAACCCAAACCTTGCTTTTGTTTTTAAGATGCCTGTATTTGTTTACATAGTCTCTTGGGATTCTGCTTTAGAATCAGTTGTTGGCAAGTTAAGTAACATAGTCAATAAAGGAGAGGAAGGGGTTTTTTTGCAATTCATATTTTTTATTTTAATATCAAAACACCCTGAGAAGCAAAAGTTGTCTCTAGGAACAGAAGTCACATTTATTCTGACATAATAATAGTGTCAGACATAATTTTTAGACAGTAAAAGCTAGAATACACAATTTTTACGAATTAGTAAATATACATAAGCAAATTTCAGGAGAAAAATGCAAGATTGTATGATCCACAAGACTACATTAGTATCTAATGAAAAAAGTCTTCTACAGCTAGTATAAAATTACACAATTTGTTTTGCTGTATCAGAAGTTGTTGGTGAAATATATGATAGCCTGTTATCCTGGAATCAACTATTACAGATGACTTTGGACTTCTGGTAACCTAGGAAGTGGTTTATGATCTGTAAGAGAAATAATTCCTGCTCATATGCTGGGAACGTGGGAATGATGGTTTAAAAACTGGCCCCTGCTAATTAGCAAGGTATTGTCAAACATTGTCAACAGCGTTTTACTTTAGGAAGATGATATTGTCTAGGACTAAATATGGCTGTTGGTCTGTCTTCTGTAGTTGGATATATGTTGAGAGCTCTGTGAGTGAGATGTTGTCAGTAGTTTACCTGTATGGATTAATACATAACTGCAATGCTTTAGGACAGAAGGATTTGAAATATCAATGATGGCATTGGTTTTATATATTAAGTAGTTTTTCAGTGCAATAAAAGTCAGGTGTTAATAGGCTTCATAATGCTAATTGAGGAGCAACTTCAAGGGGATATCATGATGATAGAAAAAGAAGCAAACCAGAATATTAATAGACTATTATAAGATTAATTACAAGAAAGTTGGAAAAAAAAAAAGGAATGCTATTATGAAAAGGGGTTGCAAGGAAGAAAAGACATCATTTGTAGCTTTTTGCTTGTCGGTATACTAACATCAAGATGTTCACTAGAAAAATCCTGTACACATTGGGGAGATCATCATATCCATACTGGCTGGAAGCTCTGTTAGGTGGTGGTCTTCCTGCTGAGTTAGCACTGCGCTGATATCCCCACAGAGATTGAGCTCCATGCCCAATTAGAGGAGCCATTGTTTCCTCTTGCTTGAGATTACCCACCAGATGTACTGTATCAGTATGTGATCTGAATAAACTAACCGTGACCAGTTTATTATTAAAAGGCCTTGCCTCTTTAAGCCCTTGCCTCTTGCTTCTGGGCTGCTCGTGGTAAACTGCAGGTCTTGGAGTGAATTCTCAATCCATTTGCTGAGAAGGGTGACTTGTAATTTGAGTTCTGTAGGTACAGAGAAAGCAATGCTGGGTGATACATAATGAGAATGCCTCCTCCAACTACCAAAATGCAGCTGTTTCGGAACTGAGATGCAGCCTTTGTGGTGAGTAGCAGCAGAGTTCAGGAGAGGAAGTGATGCCTACCAGCTTCTGATGAAACTTCAGGGAAGGTTTTGAAAGATCAAATAAGATGCAAATTGGAAAGAATGCTAAAACTTAACATCTACCCTGCAGTTTGCTTGTAATCTTAGCACTGCATTTGGCCATTGTATCTCATTGGTTTAAGTCTCCCAGCTCAGCCTCTGTGAGGGCATCAGTTCAGTACTAACCCAGACAGAAGTGCACAACCCAGCAGACCTTCATCCAGTACAGTGCCTGCTCTACTTGGAAACCTCTCTTCTGCCTCCATGTGCCTTTCAGACTCCTGAGTTGTGTCATATTGCTTCTGTCTGTTGGTGACGCTGCGTTCAGGTAAAGAAACATCATTTAAGGGTCATTGGTATGCAGTCTAGTTCAGTTCTCACATCCGTGTTCCGCTGTTCCTCTGTGAAGTGGTGGTTTTGCCATGCTGAAGCCTAGACTGCAACTGGACAAGACGGGCAGGAACCTGTTCTGCAGTGCCGCGTTCTGTGGCACTGGGAAGACTCAGACTTGGGTTGCTTTCATTTGAAAGGCTGGGTTTAAAATGGTGTTGAATCAGTAGGAATTCAACAAGCTGCCTTAAAACGCAGCCTTTATGGCAAGAACAACAAGCAGAATTATCTGTAAATCTCATGCCTCAAACAGTAACTAGGGCACAAAACCCAACAATTGAGAGGAGGTAGCCTTTTGAATTTGAGGCACCTTCTTTTACCTGTTTAAAATTTCAGTAGAGTCTGGAGGGCCATATGTATTGGTTTCTAAGTGCCAAACCTAGAAAAAAAACCTGGGACTGCAAACCCCAAGATAAGGACATGGTTCTGAATCAGACCTGTTAAGCTTACTAGAATTCAGCTTCATTCTGAATTTCGTTGCTTAAGTCTTGGCAAATAGGAGAAAGAAACCAGCTGCTAGTCCTAGACATGACACTCCTAACTTCTGCATCGTGTTTGCTCAAGAATATTGGGAGATCTTTACATAGGGCTGTAGGCAGGACTGGCAGGAGGTTGACTTGTGAGGTTTCTTGAATCACTTGGAGATAGTTGTGTGGCATGAGTTCATCCCTCTAGATGTCAACAGAGAAATGAATCCTTGCTGGTGTAAGACCAGCAAGGAAGCAGCAGTGGTCAGACAAGGGTGTTGGCTGGCATCCTGTCGTCATCCCTTCTAAAGCACTGCCCTAGCCTGAGATGAGTGGCTACTAGAGTACAAATTTTGCAAGGCGGGAGCAGGCTTGAGCAGTAGGTGTGGTTTGACCAGAAGCAGCTGAGCCAACCTAATAGCTCATCGACCGCGCCATAATTTAATCAACTTACGCAACTGCCAGAAAACAAACCCCACAAAAGTACTTGCTACATTGCAGGCTAAATTGGGTCAAACTAGGCACAGTGGGGTGTTTAGGGCTCCTTGGGCAGGAGCAGATGAGGAAAGGTGGGACTTCTTTCAGCAGCAGCAGGTAGATTAATTCAGGGTGTCAAACTTGCTAGACTGCATGGGGACTTGCTTTTGGCCATGTTTGTGTGAAGTGCCTGTCAGCAGCCCGGGATTTCTGGCCTCTAAAGGAGCACAAGCAGTACTTGAGAGCATCTGAATCAAGGCATTTGTAGAGTCTGCTGCACAAGTGTGATAGTATCCGAGTGTAACCATATAAAAGACAAATAATGTTTATTAAAAGTGAAATTGGATTTTGGAAGAGCAATTTTTCTGTTTTGTAATGGAAAAGCAATTCTAAAAATACTTTCTGCCTGAAACAGCTCCATTAAAGAGAGGTCAAAGAGAAATCTGTGGTATCTGGATCCAGCTGTTAGCAGGGGAGACATTTGCATCCACTGATCTGCTCATGTCCAGTGGGAGCAGCTGATGGGATAAAGGAGGCCTAGCAAACTAATGGACCAAGCAGCATTCCCAGCAGGAGCACACCAGCTCCAGACACTTTCTGCACTCGACTGGCTGGAGGTCTGGGGCACACAACCTGACCGCAGTAAGAGGAAGAACCTGTGAAAAAGTAGCCCAACAACCCAGTCTGTGCACAGATCTAAATGCTGTGACTCTTCACCAAGACAGGTGACAGATCTTCAAAGAATGGGGCCACCAGAAAGTCTGTCCGTGATCTACACATGCCATTGTGTGAGGACAGTGCTCTGAAACATTGTTTCTAGACTAGTCATCATATTTATGAATTTTTTTTAAGCAATTAGGACAAAATAAGTCATGTTCTCTTTTAGTCAGAAGTTCTTCCTCCTTTGTTACAGCTGCAACTCTCCCTGGGTACTGTATTTTTGTATATTTTGCAAATTATCAGATTCCATGGGGACATCCAATATTTGGTAAACAGGTATTGTCCTTAATAACATGTTAAGAGAAAACTAACTCTGCTGGTTTTTTTTATCTCATGTTAAAACTATGTGACTAAGACAAGTTTTAATGTACTTGCACGAGAGGTTTTTTCCCCATTAATTGTACTGGCTTGGTTTTAGTTATGTATACAAATAAATAAAGGGCATTTTAGTTGTATCTTCTCCATAAAATGTGAGTGTGTTTTATTCAATGGGCAGGTTATTCCATTGAAGGAACTTGATGCATTAACAAAATTTGTTTCTTACAAAGAGCAAAGATTCTCCTGTTTGGAGAGAGGTGGCAGGATAAAAGCAGATAGGTGCGTAGTTGAAAACCTGCCCTTTAGCAGGTAAATCGCTGTAGACAACTCTTTCATTCCACAAATATGTATCTCTTTTCTTCAAGCTTCCTTGAAAGTTACTGCCTTTGGGCCCCATCATTATCCAGTCAGTTTATGCTTAATTCCTACCCTTCAAGGTTGTCACAACAGATAGAATTTAATTATAGAAATAATTGGAAAAAAAACCCCATAGGTCTCTCCTTACCTTTAGGTAAGGCTAGAAAAATCCTTCAAGGAAGAAGGCCATAATCATGACTTGCAGAATCAGTAAAATGGCATCTAAGGATCCCTCTCCATAGCCTGTCACAAAATTGGAATGGAAATTAATAAATAGACACAGAAATAAATTAACCTGAAAGAAAAAAAAAGTGGAAAAAAAAAGGTCTCTTGTTTTGTAGTTCTTGCCTGGCGTAATTCTGTCTCCCAATTTGGCATTTTACTTTTAATAGTACTTATAGAAAAGTAGGGCATTGTGGAAATAAAAGAGAATGGCAAATTATATACATGCACCTGTGTTCACTGAAAAATTGAAAACCTAATAGCAGAAGTTAGGTACTCCAGAAGGAAATATTTTTAAAGGGATGAAGTGACATCTTTTTTAGGAATCCCAGTCTGAATTCCCATTCCCAGAGTAAAAGCAAGCAGGACTCTGTCTCCCTCTGGAGAAGGAAGTCTGGGACTCCAGCCCAAACCACATCCCTGCTCTCTGGCCAGTGCCGGGGTGCTGGTGAGCAGCCCCAGTTCCAGCAGCCTACAGGCCATAGAGTTAAGGTGGTCTGAACAGCGAGGGATTGAGTGTCCATTTTTGCGGAATGTGTGCAGTTTTGACAATGCTAAACCTGGAGAGTAGCTCTGGGCTCTTACATATCCTTAGGTGAGGGAGGGGGGTTTGGTTCTTAAAAAAAAAAAACACAAACCCAAATCAAAACAAACAACACAGCTGTCCTTGACAGGATCTTTGACAGAGTAGCTGTGGGCAGTGACTTCCAGAAGAGGGCTGGAAGCCATATATGGGAGGAGAACCTTCCCTGGGAGGTGCCTGGTGCAGGAAGGACCTGACCTCGCAGCGGTTCTCAGCATTTTATTTTAGCTGTTCGTAGCAGCCTACACACAGCCCATGTCATCTCTGGACCGGTCCCCGAGGTGCCTGATCCACTCTTGACTCCCCAGATGCTGAGCAGAGTTCTGGCATGTCCACAGTGGCATATAAAGCCTTTGTGGTTTTTCCTACAAGCATAATTTCATTGAAGTAGACAGAAGCATTAAGAGCAATGGAACGAATTAAATTTGTGCCATTCTACTTATTAACTATGAAAGAGGAGGTGGAAAGTTCTAGGGTTCATCTCAGGTTTTTCTGTATCATCTAGATTGCAGAGATTTAAAATGTGGACAAGACAACAGTAACAGATAGGCTCACCTTACCTTTCTGCAGTACTGCAGAGGAAGTGGAATTGCATCACAAATAGCAAGGAAGAGAAAGCTGAGTGAGATTTGAAATTTCAGTTTTGGTCATAGAAAAACCTGTTTTCAGAGGGAAAAAAAAAAGATACTAATTAAAATTTATCTAATAAATACCTCCATAAAAGAATCATCAATCTTTTTCAGCTTACATCTGAAGAGGCACATTTGAGGCTTAAAAATGGCAATAATTAACACACTGATGGTGCTGACATAAAACACCAATAGACATTTTTAAACTGCTAATTAACCTCTGGCTACTATAGACATCTTTAAAAAAAAAAGATGCGTATCTTCCTCACCTCTGCAGCTCACTAGCAATCACATAGTTCACCTGCTTCTCAGACCATGGTCCTTTTGACCTCTTTTCATTCCAGAATCACTGCACAGCCTTCCCAATCTAATGACTCTTGCAAACGTCTGCACTTGCTGCAGGTATCCTTCCTATTTCTAAAAATTAATTAACGAAAGTTAATTATTTTTTAATGTATTGTTTCTCTCGCTTGTGTCAATTAATATCTGAATTATTGAAGTGGATCATTGCTGTTGGTTTGTTTTCACAAAGTCAGAAAAGTCAGAAACTCCACTATCATCTTAATTACTTACAAATGAAGGGTAAAATGCCTGCCTTCCCATGGCAAAACTCCAAAAGATGTAATGGAGACAGGATCTCACGGCAAGCCTACGTTCCCTACGCATTCCTCCAGTCTCAGCAGGACCACTCTGGCACTGGAGGCGAAGCGTGCGTGCCGTGCATGAGCCTGAGTGTGCAGTTCCAGCACGAGGATCCCACTGCTTCTTTTACTTTACAAGAGTGGTGCCAGATTTTCAGCAACATGTGTTACGCTTAAACAGGGTGGTAATTGAATATTCTATCTGCTGGATTAAAAAAAAAAAAATTAAGAATGTAGTTCATCCTCCCTCTCCCAAAGAAAAAGCACTACAATATTTTTTTTTCCCCTAGGCTGGATTCCTAGGGAAATTAAAAGTGTTTTGAGTTTGCTATCTCTTCATATGTATAATAAAAGTGTGCGAGCACATGTGTGTACACATACGTGCATGTACGTACTTGCACGTTGTGCAAGAGAAGGAGAGGAGGGAACAAGAACAAACAGTAGTCAATTTTAACCACATCTGATAGAGCAATAAAAGGCTAAAAATGTTACATTCTTAGGCACTTCATGAAAACAGGCTGCTAAGTAAGAAAGAGAAAGCCACTGCAGCTGAGTTAAACCCTTATTAAACACCAAGAAAACTGCAAAGATGTTTTGAATACCCACCCACGGGAAAAGTTGCAGTTGGAGCTTCCAGCTATGTAGACCTAGGAGAATCCAAACAAGAGATCATCCAAGGGAAACCAAGGCCCATCAGATCTTATAGCTCACCGGACTACTGGTTTGTGCTGGATTTCTCATCCATTGCTGGCCAGCTCTGAAGATGACATACTCAATGTTTGCTCTTTGACTATGGGGAAGAAAAGATAATTTTTTTTTTTCATACAGATTTCCCAGACCTGATCATCTGAAACCCAAGATGAATGGAAGGACCAGAATGCGTTCTCAAAGGCCCCGTGAGATATTCTCACCAGAGTCTCAGTGATCTGCATGCAGCACACTAGACAAAGAGAAAACAGCATCTTCAGGTTCTCAAACCCTAGATACTGGAGAAAAACTTCATGGCCTGGCAGTCAGGACTTTGGTCTTGTTTAACTTAGCAAGAGCCAGTGCTGGTAGAAAGCCTTTCATCCCACTTTCTAACCTGTGTCCACCGTCACTAGTGTCCAAGGATCTAACCATTCTTAAAAGTTCGGTGAGGGATGTGCATCTCAGGCCTATTGAGTTTCCTGATTTTTCTGTAATAGAGGTACAGTGTCCCTGCAGAAGATGCAGCTGGAGGAAGGAGCAATTCAGGCTTCTCAGCAGTGGTGTCCTTTGCCAGTGCAGTGTGTGGTCCTCAGCTCTGCAGGAGACAACGCACATCAGTGCTACATGTCTTTGGTGTCTCACTTGGATGCCAAAGGAGAACTGAAAGGGAGAGAAAGTCCAACCTGGCTGCTGTGTGATGTACCCATAAACATACTGTGTTCACAACGCATGCCCACTATAGTGTTTGTCTCAGTCACGTTTCCTTCCTGTCTGTAGCTGGGCCATGTTTGACAAGGTTTGTTTACTTCACCCCAGAGTCGCATGGTCATCGCCTATCAGTCACGCATCCAGGGACAGACTGGTACTCCCAACATTTGCAATCCCCTCTGGATGACTGCCTGCCTTTTTATGTCCTAGTCACAGTAACTCTTCTTTCATCTATATCTCTTTTCTGCACTGTACTGTTCAGACCCTCCTTTGCTCGGCACGTTCTCGTCTAAAAATATCATCCCGGAACTTTTTATTCTTCTTCGTGTTGTGTAGCAGGGAAACTTGGCTCCAAAGCTCAGCAATCTTGCTCGTAGGTGCTGAGGCAATCAATGCACGTAGACCGCCTTGGATGCCTGTAGCCATATCTAGCAGTGCTCTGATTCACAGTCCTTCATGCCCCACACAAAGGAAGGAGAGATAATGAAAGAATTCAGCAGCCAAATCCTGCTATTCCCTTCTTCTTCCCAAAAAGGTTAACTCCAAGAAAAACAGAAGTGCCCATTCTTGTCACAGGGTGACAAAGGGATGTGTGTGGCATTATTAGTCTTGCTGCTACACGTGTGTGAGGTTACCCTGAGATATTTTTAATGATTTTTTTTTTAATCTTTTGTAGCTAAGAGAATAATAATGACCTGGCACAGTAGTAAGAATCTCCAAGCCTTGGAGCAATAAAATCAAGGTGCAGTCTTCTAAACAAGTTACAGTCTTCTAAACCAGCTGCCTCGTGCAATTTTATGGGAAAATAAATAGCCATTCTCTTCAGTACGTTATACCTGTCAGTCTCAGTTTTTTCTATGCTGATCTAAAATAAATTAGGCAGGCAGCTTTCTTTGTATGCTCTGTCATTCATTACTTAAAGAGACAGAGAGGCAGTTAGAAGAGCATGTTTGTCGAATAAGTAAATATTTAACAAATTGACTTTTATTTTAACAGTATGAGGGAACAGTATCATAAACCCATAGAAATTTGGCAGGACTCTTACCTTTTTTTATGTGACACTCAAGTTAATCATTGGAGCCATTTTATTTTCTGGATAAATGGTAGTTCCTGTAGTAGGACAATTCGAGATCTATAATGAAAGAAGTCGGTTAAATCCACTGGTTAATTCTAGGCCAGAGGGAGAAAGCTGCCTTATTCATATTTACTGTTGCCTGTTAAGACCCCAGACGAATATGACTCTGCATGGACTATATTTTCGTGTTTCTGCAATGCAGACCCTCACAGTGATGTAATTCATGACAATATGGTTGTTGCAGTCATAAAATGTTTCCTCATTTCCTCATTCCGATGATTTTCAGGCAATGAAGGAGAGAGGTTTCTAAGACCATAGGAAAAAAACAAACCAAACCAAACCAAACCAACAACAACAACAAAAAAAAACCACCCAAATTTAAGGTTTTCCAAATGATCTATGAAACTTTGTGATCTCCTTCTTGGGCTTTCCATGGGGAGAAGAAACTTATTTGTGAAAGTCATCATAAAGAGCCCTGATTTGGCTTCTGTGAGAAGTATGAGTTAGGTATTACCTTTGTCACATAAAAATCAATTGGAATTGAAGTATGCTAGCGATTTCCCACGGGGTCAGAGAGGCAGCCACTCGCACACCAAAAACGAGTGGCCACCAACACAACACTGAGCTAATGCTCCTTTCTCCCATTTCCTCATCAGTTCATCTACCATTTGCTCACATTTGTCCACATCAGTATGATGATTATAAGCAGAGACTTCACAGAGAACAAAATCTGCTGTATCCTGAGCAAAAAGGCCTCAGCTTGCCCAGTATCTCTTATTTAATTCAACTCCCTGTTCCAGTTTGTACATTCAGGGTGTATTACCAGAGTCTGAAAACTCCCAACTAGAGACTGTGTGCAGTGTTTTCATTGCTGCAACTAATCTACAAAGACAAATATTTTGTTGTTTACACTGTGAGAAACAAAATAACCTTATCTCCAGATATAAAATATTTCCTCTTTGTTGGATACCAACACTGTTCAACTGCAAAACTGTTTGAAATCCTGGCTTG
This sequence comes from Jacana jacana, assembly GCA_013400555.1. Lineage (NCBI taxonomy): Eukaryota > Metazoa > Chordata > Aves > Charadriiformes > Jacanidae > Jacana > Jacana jacana. The sequence continues at coordinate 33,607 of VZTM01042686.1, read as the reverse complement.
CTGTTTATCTAATTCAGCAGTGACTGTTATAGAAATCAGAGAACTCCCTTCAATACTGCTCTACCGCCTGTCTGAGGACTCAGTCTGTTGAGGGAGTTCTCGTGAAATCTCTGTTAATCATGGAAGAGATTATTCCCATTTCACAGACATGAACGAGATGTGCAGGAGTATTGGAGAGCCTTGCCAGAGGTCACGGCAGAGCCAACAACTAAACTCCCATTTTTCAGATCCCAATCCATCTTCCCTTTCACAATCTTTCCACCTCAAAGACAGAAACATTCTCCCTTGTCCTCTGTTTTGAGTAAGCGCCTAATTATTTGGCTACTGCTCCGTTCTGTTCTTTGGAAAATGTGTTTTTCCTTCCTGTTGTAGACTTTCCACATACACATGCCTTCACAATTTGTAGATTGCTGCCACACAGCATTAATAAATGTCCTGGGAAGCGAGAGGCCAGCTACGAACTCAGCTCCCAAGCAGCACCAGCCCAGGTTCTGCCTGTACCATGCAGCTGTAGTTACGCAGAAGGGAAACACCTCAAGGTGTTAACGGTGGGAACTGCTCTGAATTCATCAACAACCTGGTGTCCTCTTGGGCACTTCAGCATCTGAGTGGGGAATCTTGAAAAACCCACTCAGAGCCTGTTGCTTCTGGGCCTGGACCATTTCACACATGCTTGTGTGCAAGAAGTGTATCATTACAGCCCCGGGGCGTTAGAGCCAACTTGAGCTTTTCAGCCTGGATGTTAATAGAAGCCATGCCCAACACGCTGTAAGTTATAGCTAGTGCCAAGATACTGGCTAGAGATTAGTTAGATTTGGGTTTCTACTTTTTTAGTGCTATACTTTAAAAAAATACAAACATTTTCCCAGGTCTACCTGTGCAGTATTACTAACTGTTTCCTTGTAGGACAGTGCTCGTCTCTCAATCATCTCTGTGCCGTTTTCAAGCCTTGCCACCCGCCCATCTAAGTTGTTAATTCTCTCTGACATTTCCCTGTATCTTTCTTCCAGAGAAGAAAGGGGCCATTGAAGAATATCGTGCAGAGTCTCAAGCAGTTTCGGAATTGATCCCTCAAGGCTCAGGCTGGTGAGAGGGCAGCACGGCTCAGAGGCAGAGCCTGGCAGAATCTGTGGAGGAACCTTTGAGCCAGCAGCATGCCACTTGAAAAGCCTTTCTCCTTCAGATACGTTCGTGCCTCGAATCATTACCAAATATAGAAAGTATTCTTTAAAAGATACTACTTTCCCCACATGAGGTATCTAAAATTGTTGGAAAAAGCAAAGCTGAAAAATACAATGATACCCCTTGCTATATATGAGACGTGATTAAATCAAAATACCCCCAACAGCCTGACCTGGTGGCCATACGAACCTTCACTTTGCTTGCCTGGATAGGCATACAAGTTACAGCCAGGCTGTCACAGAGGTGCCCACACACACACATGGCCATGGGCTGGGCTCCCTGCATGCCACTGGGTCTGTGATGGATGATGCTGGCACCTGCAGTCAAGCAGCATGTTTGCATATGGGAAGAGGCATTCAGCAGGATCATTGTTAATAACGGGAAGATATTAAAAATAACCAAAACAAAGATGTAACATGCCCTTGTCCAGACATGCTGTGGGTCTCAGTTGCTGCTCTTGCTGGCGTATATCTGGCCATCACGTAAATGGTCTGTCCCAATATTTTGTTTCTGTCACAGAAAATAGCATTACTGGCTTCCCTCCCGCCAGGGCTCCAGACCCAGTCACCCAGTGCCCCCTTGGCCCCTTACCTTTCTGTCCTGTTGCTCTCTGGCTGCTCTTGCAATGCCAAGCACAGCAGGGTAGTGGGTAAGGCGGCAGTGTCTTAGGCAAGATCACCCAAGAAGCTCAATGTCCTGGTTTGAGGTAACTCAAACTAAGCAACAACAGCCAGAAAGAGCCTGGAGTGGCACATTTGGGTTTGTGTTTGAAGTGAAATCATGATCTAAAAAAAAATAATTTGCATAGTTTACATGCAATATCCTTCCGTTAGGAAAGGTAGTTCCCAGAAAAAAGTTTAGGATGAGTGGAAGTACAAAGTCCTTCCTCCTGCTGCTTTTTAACCCCCTTCTTGCTGTGTAAGTTTCTTTTTCCATTCCAGAAATCAGGCTTGCATTTTAGTGGCAGTACTTGATCTATTTTAGTTTGTTTCACACAAAGAAGAAAACTATTTCTGATTCAGTGCTTATACTGAATAGTTGGTTTAGTCCCCAAAATTGTAAAAAAAAAAAAAAAAAAGGAGGGATAACTCTTCCTCCCTTTGTTTCTTTTCCACTTTTACCCAATCTCTGGTCTACTTACCCTGTGGCTGATCCCATCTCCATGTTTTTCTTGCGTACCTTGTGAGATCACTCACTCCATCCATCACTTGTGCATTTGACACACATTTAATTTCCATGAGCATTTGCTTCCATGCTGAAGTCCCGAGCAAGCTCTTTTACACAGCACAAACCAGCTGCGTATCAGGTGCCCAAAGCTGTGGTCACTTACCTGTGTGCCTGCCATGCTTAGACTTCTCTTTCCTCAGGTGTGTCCTCGACAACCTTCCATACCCTTTGTGTAGGAAAACAGCATCCTTTTCTTCTAGCTCTTCTTCCAGTCATGTACAGTCTACTGCAGGAGAGGAACCAGGGACTTTGTACTGATGCAGACTCTGCTAGGGGGTCCCAAACCCTTCAGAGCTGGCAGTCCCAGCCAGGCTCCTTTGCTTGTCCCCACCAATGCTGCCCTGAATCACATTAGGGGACAACATTCACCAGGAAACAGTGACCCTTGAGCAAATACCCTCTGCGACAAAAGATGGGAAAAACAAGATCACAAATACCACTGCAGTGAAGTGCCCTGCATGCCCTTTAATGCACATTTGCTTGAATGTTCAGAGGTACAAGCTCATCTCAACAGCTCTCCAACTTGCTGATAACATTTGCCTTGGGTTTCTTTCTCTCATGTGTAAAGACTAGCCATATGTAAGCCAGTAGTCAGGCTAAAACCGAAGGCTACACAAGCAAATAGGCTGTTCACCCCATCTAACTGTGGTAGGAATTGAGCCCTAAGAAAAAGGCAGCCATTCACTGGGAGTAGCACACTTAGAAATAGATGAGGAGATTCGTAATAACAAGATGCAACACATATGCCAGGAAAGCCTATGCTCTGGGTTTGCAAAATAGCACTTGAACACCTCAGTGCTAGGTGGTTATGCTGCTTGGTTGAATGAAGGCAAAAAACGGAGGGGAGGAGGGAAAGTAAACTGTCACCGCTCCTCAGGTGGGAGCCCTGACAGTCTGCCCACTCTGTTGCTCTGCCTGAGCACCTGAACATTATCATGTTGGCAGTTCTGAGGCACAAATACAAATACATCCCTCAGGCACCAGCCAGCTGATGGCTTCCCCCTTACATTTTGCATATTGGCTTTTGTATCCTTTTATTATAAGGCTGATAAATACAACCCAGACATTGAGAAAACAGGAAGACCCAGTGTTCTTCCACACCAGCACTGTGTTCCTCAAAGGTAAATCTAGTTAAGGCAAGTCTTACCCCCCTGCAGAAATTGAAAAAAAACCAACCCACATGCTCTTAAGTTTACATCTTTAATCCACTAGCTTTACACGTGGAGCACAGCATGCCTCCCATGGAATTTTGCTGAGGGCTATTTTCCCCTCCTGCTGCCAGTGTGACCCCAGGAGGTATAGTGTGTGTTTGCTACAGCTGCAGGACAACAGCTGGGGGTCAAGAAAATCAGAGGCAGAAGGGGGCATCAAAACTATTTTCTGACTCATCACAAAAATCAAGAGGCAGAACAAAACAAAACAAAACAAATATTCAAAATCCTCTCAATATCCTCTCTTACTATTAAACATTAAAAGTTATGTACTTGCGATACTTACAAGTTGCTCCCAGATAAAGAAGAACTTTGCAAGCAGCTATTAGAATACTGCAGTTTGTAGTAATGCTATTTAAACCCCCAAAATAGTTATAGTCTTCCTGTCTAACCCAAGGGTGTGCCAAACTGCAAAACATAAAAAATAAATCCGGTAACAAGACGACTTGCAGACATAATGGTCTTGCAACACTTCCCAAGCTGTGAATAGCAGAAATGCATTGGGATCCTGCTTGTTCACACACCCCGTTTGAGCAGCAAACATCAGGTTTAAATACCAGGTCTCACCACTGGAGACAGTCCACAGCTCTTGCTAGTCACCTGGCAGCGGGCATCTCCCAGCTTGGTCTCCAAGAACCTACAAGAAGTGAATGAAACAACATATCACACTATCTAGACTCTTATTAATGTCTGCTTCTAGCTGATGACTGTTTCTAGCTGCTATAAATTGGAAGTCTCTGGGCATGAACTGATACTAGCCTTCTCAACTGCAGTATCTGGTCAAAGAGCAGCAAAGATGCTGAACACAGTGCTAATAGATGAGCAGAAGGTATAATTGATTTAGTTCACAATTACAGGAAAATCAAGTTTGGGATTTTGGGGAAAGCCTGTACAGGTCTTTCCTTTTCAACACAAGGCAAAGGTCCAAGTATCTCCTAAGTAATCTGTGTCTCCTGGTGGTGCTTACTCAGCTGCTATTCTAGAGTAGCCACTAAGGACTGAAAAAGCATCCCAATCTGTTCAAGCCCAGTCAAGCCAGGAATGGCAGGACTACCTGAGTCACATCAAACTGGCCTTTCAGGGAAGGGCACCTCAACAGGGCTGTGCCATAGGCAGCACCTTGGTAAGCTGGACCAACAGTTACAGATCATCCTGTGATGTCTCATGGTTTCTTATATGTCACCCCGAAGTTCTTGCTTCATTTTCCTGACCTACAATATCTTCTTTCTCTTCCCTTAATCCCTAGCCATGCTCAGTATTTATAGAAGTTTTACTTCTCTTTTCTTCAGCTTTGCTTATTCTGTTTTCTTGTTGTGCTTAGTATTTCCACCCAAAGTTACATGCTTTGTTCTCTCCTTTCAACATGAACATTTAGAGCAAGCAGCACAACTGTGTGAGCTCTGTACTTGTCTCTACACAATCAAGGAGAAGGTCATAGAGTAGAAATGAGAGAAAGAAATAGGGAGAGAGATGGACTTCCTTACAGCCGACGTTACCTCTGAGCGAGGCTACTCCTCTCACATGAGTCTAGAGCCACCAACCTGCTCCATACCAAAAGCAATGACTCTAGCAACCCAAATGTCACAAGGCTTTCCCTCTTCCTGCCTGACATTTAAATATGGGGCCATGTGGGAAAGAACTCACCCATTAAAATAACACCTTCAGTGGAGCTTTTCTGGACTTGTTGGAATGCCACACAGTTGCAGCATTTCCAACAGTGCAGCACAGAAACTACATGGGGATAAATAAACTACTCCCTGGGATAAATCACCTTCGTTCCCAGCTTTTCTTTTTCTCAGACCTGGTGGCCTTGGAATTGCACTCAGCCCAAAGGGCAGCTCCAGCTGGTCCTCTCCTACAGTGTCATTGTAGGAGCTCCCAAGTAAGTCGCACTTCCTCCACCATGCTGGAGTAGGGGGAGCAGGTTGCTGCCTTTGGCTGGTGGCCTCCAAGTGCTCCTCAAAAACTCCAGGGAGATGAATGGGCCTGGTGAGCTCTTGCATACACCTACATTGGTACGATTATGAGGTCGTAGACTTCAGAGGAAAAACAGACCTGTTCCTCCCTTCTACCCCTTCAGTCAAAGTAGTCTTAGAAATTCCTTTTAATAACAGCGAGCAATTTTTAAGTGGCTGGCGTCTTTCAAATACTGAGCGATATCATGCATTCAAGAGAGTCACAGCAAGGGTTTTGTCTTGAAAAAGCTTAATTTCCTGAAGCACATATCAAAATCCCACCCTATGAATCCCTTCTGTGCAACAGAGCTCTCCTTGTTAAAATTCTGCACAAGGCTATTTCCTCCCCGCTCCCTCAGGTACCATTCTCTCTATGTACACTACAATAACAACTGCGCCTTTACTAAGATTGAACACAATAACCAGGTCTTTGTAGAGGATAATTAACAGCCAGCAGTGAATCTTAGCGTTTATTCAATGGGGTATGAATGAGTTATGAAAATTCTTTTTTGCTGGAGAGGTAATGGGATATTGTTACGTTTGCATATGCTTTGCCTCTTGCACGATAGCATATTTATGGTGTTCATAGTTAAGTCAGAAAAATGTACAGAGATATTACGCACTTGTATTCAGGCAGTTATGCCTCAACATGTTTGCCTCTCTTTCTGTCATTAGCAAAATCCCCGCTCCATCTGTATCTAATCCAAATTCCTCGTGTCCATTCCTAGTAGGATGAGTAGACCTGAGCCTCTCCAGCTGTTCCTAGAGATGCAAAGGTTCATTTCTGGAATTGAATTTCCACAGTCTTACGTAAACTATCTAGATTAGTGCCCTCACACAGCATACTTGGAGGTAAATACAGTGACATTATACAGTTCTGAAATATGTGGAGCCCCTAAATTTGTGTGTGCTTTTAACTTCATGTTAGAAAACTGTCATGTTGTTCTTCACTACTGAATGGCTACGTATGTGTGAAAAGCAGCAACGCCCACTTGCGGTAGTGTATCCATATCAAGTGTATTTGTGTGGGGGTATACGTTATACATATAAAATACAGACATATCTCTCAACCCTAAGACCTAAAAACAACTGTAGTATAATTTGAATTTAAATGAGAAAATGGTCTTTTTAAAGTAGAAATACTCATGACTTTGGTCAAAAGGAAGAAAAAAAGTCTCAGAAAGAATCATAGAATGATTCAAGAAGAAAAGATGTAACTCATTATTAAAAAAAAAAAAAACAACAACGTAAAGTTTTCTCGGGACTATTCCCAAAGCCCACAGTTTCAGTTCTCATCCAAACTACTAGGAGAAGACTAAGAGAAGAGGGGACTTCACCTGAGGAAACGCAAGCTTTCACTGCTGGCTCACAAAACAGCTTTCCCCCGCTTTTTTTGCGCCCCCTAGAAACGTTGAAGTTCCAGAAGCCACTGCAGAAAGCTCCTAGTGCTTACCTGGCTGGGTGCTGCAGGCAGGCTTCTGCATCACCAGGGTGTATTGAGATGCGGCTGCTTGGGTGCAGCAGCCAGATCGGGATGGGGTGGACCTTGTCGCTGCTGTTACTTGGTTTTGCATTGCTAAGCACACACTAAAACTTGGGAATGCTGCCAGAAAAGGAGACTTTTGATCTGACCTTGGGCCTGTGAAATAGCTGGAAAAGCAATAATGTGATTGCTGGCATGCCAACGAGTGTGCCAGGAACCACTGGCTGGCGTAGGAGTCCTGGCTGCAAAGGGGCCACGACGGAGAGTTTCCCGTTGCTGGTCAGGGTTTGCTGAAGCTGGAAGCATGGCTGTGTGAGGGCACTTCACACCATTTCTGTAATTGCGACTGAATAGGTGGTTGGTTTTTTTTCTCCACTGCAACCTCAAAATCCCCTTTCAGTCCAACACGTCGCTCGCGCTGAAGGTGTGCTTCCAAAGCAGCGATCTGAAGAGAGGATGGGGAATAAAAACATTGCAGCCCTCAGCGGCAGCACAGCAGCCCTCAAAGCTGACCTCCAACGGCAGCCCACCAGCCTCTGACCTCCCCTGCCCTTTTATCATATTGTAAGAGAGTCCTGAATTGGTTTTTGCTTTGAAAACTAGCAGGGGTAGATGAGAGGTTCTGCACGATGGTTGGTTGTTTTGTTTGTTTTCCTTTTGAAAATATAGACCCTGTCTCTCCCGGAAGGGCTTCTGGCTAACTGGGCCACCAGTGAAACAACAATATTGCCCGAGATGAGGAGTGAAAGTCTAAAGGAGAAAATGCCTTTTTTGTTTGTTTGTTTTTTTGGCTTTAATCTGACCACTTAGCATTCCTTTTTCCTAGTTAATGTCTGCTGGAGTTCAGTCATCAACTGACATTTAGGAGAAACAAGCTTTTTGTAAATCGTCCAAGAGCTCCACCCCTGCTAGCACAACCTCGCTAGGAAACACCCAGCTGCCAGCCCACGGAGCAGCACTCCAGGCAAGACCGATGTTTAGTCCTGTGCTCATTTTAGGGGTTAAACAAAGCCAAAAAAGGGGAATTCGTCTTTTAAATATCTGTCCACTGCCTTCTTTACCATCATGCAAAAGAAAACAATAAAAAGAAAATAAAAATTGCTCTGTAAATCATGCGGCGAGTTGGAGATACTGAGTTCATTTGTAGGGATTTCTTGTATGCATCATGAAGCATGTGCTCTGTAGCCCTTAGCTAAGTATCCTGCACCATGCTATAAATGGATGCGTAACGTTTTGAACTACTGGCCAGAAGGCCATGTGGCAAGTATTGCACTTGAAATTATTCATTGCAAAGATGGGTTAAGAATGAGTCTGCTTCTGTACAGGTGCAGAAGAGCCACTGTTTGTATGGGAGGGGTGGGGTTTTTTTTGCCATTAAATTGGGTTCATTAGGTAACGATGGAGAGGCACCTAATGAATTCGTAACTACGGGGAAGCCAAGCATCGTTTCTGACCCAGATAAAATCTGAAGCTGATGTCCTCCCTGGCCGGCCGGAGGAGCACAGCCCACCCAGCCCTCCAGCCCCCCCGGCTGTGGCGCTCCCAGCCCGGGGTTGACAGCACTCCGACACCTCTCTCGGCTCCCGCAGCCTCATTACAGCGACAAACACAAACACGGATTACTACACTAAACACGTCAGGCTAAGTCAATAGTTTAATAACCACTATTAAGGCTTCTCCAAATCCATTTAACAACTGTAAATTATTCCAAAATAAAATAGCCTCAGCCAATCAGCTGTGTAGTCACTGACCCACAACTATGTGCTTATTTCTCAATTAAGCAAATCTCCGCACCCTGGTTGGCTTTAGCTGCTGTTGTGGTTTTGTATGTTGCAAGATCCAGTATATAAATCCTGGTCCTCTGCCTGTTCCTCACACCAGGTACTGCAGCTTTGCCCTCGCTGGCAGAGATACTCGTGCTGGGATAAATCTCCCCACTCCACTCATCCCCTGCTGTCCCCTCCTGTCACACCCCCCAGTTAAAGGCACGTTGCTCATCCACTCCTGCCCTGCCAGGGTATAGGACCACCCTGAAAATCTCTGCTTGCATGTGCAAGACAGGTCACTCACCGGCTGGCGCCATCCCCAAATTCCCCGGGACCGAGCCAGGGCAGCCACCCTCACCTTTTGGAGCAGCATCCAAATTCGTGTCGGGCTGCAGGGCTTCCTGTCCCCCAGGGCTGCAGGGTCCCAGGTGCTTCGAAAACAGCAGTGGCACTGCCGGCACCGACGGGGAGGTGACGGGGCAGGGGATCACGGGGAGACAGCCCCGTTAATGAGCCTGTGGCACCGCTCAGTCGTTTAAAGCCGGAGAGTTTATAGTAGCCAATCAGCCCGTCGGGGGGAGCGGGAAGAGACCGTCAGGCACAGCAGGAATAATTGGAGGGAGCTCCTAATTAATTTGATAATAACCCTATCCTGTACTAATACACTCCACATGCAAAAATGGGTAAAAAGTGCCAATTAGCAGTGGAAGTGAAAAGAAATGTGTGATGGGGATTCAGGGCACTTCCCAGCCAGGGTCTTACAGCATGCAGGTGTGCTGGCCCTCAGTGCCACTGTCCTCCTCAGGTGCTGGAGGGACCTGCTGGCATCTTCTATAGCTTTGTATCCACTATAGGCTGCATCCACCATGGAATGAGCTAGTCTTCTTCTCAGTATTCACATCCATCAACCAGCTGTAGATGGGTTCATGGTACATTTCAGGGGTGCTCAACCTTGTTTTCCAGGTTGGTGTTGCAAGACAAAAGATCTTCATTCTCCTCAGATGCACAGGAGTCTGTGGGACATGTGTGTCTGCAAGCCATGGAAGGAGGCAGAGCCAACCAGATCAGGGCCACAGCTCCTTCAAAAGTGGGGCTGTAGCTGCATGGCCAAGGTGAGCATCTAAAAATGGCTCAATCCTTCCACAGGAATGTCATCAGTTTGTTTTTTTTTTTCTTTTTTTTTTCTTGCCACTTGGCCAATCCCTCTGGAGGTTTGGGGCAAAGTGAGGAGAGCAGTCCTTCTCGAGCTCCCCCTGCACCACCACTGGGATGGTGCCAGCAGATGGCACCTGCAAAGCTCACAGAGAGATGGGACCCCACAGGGAGCCCAGGGCTGCCCCTCACCCCCTGCAGCACTCATCGCAAGCTGCTGCTAGTCTGCAAATCAGATTTAGGATTTAATTTCTAAATACTCAGTTGATCTGCCACCAGCATTTAAGAATTTAAGATAGCCTTTTCTTTTTTCTTTTTTTTTTTGCCTATTAGCCTGTGTCGAGCTGGTTTGTATTTCATTCCTGAATTTTCTCAAAACCCCCAGCATTCTGTATTGCAACCCAATCTCAGGGCCAAAACTGTCAAATAATTCAATATATTTTTCAGAAAATAGACAACTCAGATCTATTTATATGTTGTTAAAGTTTTGCCAGGTATTTCATAGTCACCACTTCTAAAGCTTCCATAGAGCCTGCGGCTATAATGAGCTTCAGCTTGCTTTCTGGGCAAATATGAAAGAGGTGGCTTCTATTAATGTTTGTGAACATGGACAAAAGTCCATGCTCTGTGGGCACTATTGTGATCGCTGGAACAGACAGGTGGTGTTTTACTTATTTCCTAATTTGTGTCTTGCAAAGCACAGGGCACATGCAGGATTTTGTATATTCCATGAATTAGTATATTCCAGGAATTAGTATATTCCAGGAATTTTTGTACTCTGCATTTGTGCAGCCGAGCGAGTTCGCAAGGTGGCAAAGAGAGGAGTTTGAGAAAACAGAAAGGTCATTGCTGCTGGCTCCTGTCAAGGGCAAGAGCAGAGAAGGGGAACAGCAAACAGGGTTTGTACCTGGCCAGTGAAGCCGTGCAAGTTTTCTCTCCTCATGAGGGGCCAAATCCTGGGTTTAAAACAAAGCCAAAGAGAAAACCCTCCCCCAGCATTCATTCACTCTTTAAAAAGCTTCTATTTAAAATGAAACACAAACCTGGCACCTTGCCATGGGACTGCACAGCTTTTAACTGACCCCATATGTAAAGTCAACCTGAGCGAGCTGTTAAATATTTTAATCCAGCCTTCCATCCCCCTTCCTCCTTGGAACTCTGGAGCCAAATCTCTGCAACAGCAAGCTTTAAATCTGGAAACATTAACTTCCCTCCCATCTTGTTAAAGAATAAAAGTATTCACTGGGACATAAGGAACAGTAAACCAAATGCCCAGGTTAGGGTTAAAGCAGACTCAGTCCTCCTGTAAAGAACAGCAGTGAGACACGATTTCGAACCCACTCAGCTTTACTACGTGATTGTACATGGCTCCATCTCAGGTAAAACCAGGCCCACCTCAGGCATGGTCCCCACAAGCTATCTATTCCTTTCTCCCACAAAGCACTCACGTCTGGAAAGTGATGCTAGCTTAATGGTAGCACTCAGTCGTGACAGAATCTTCCTTTTAATTCATCGATGCTATGAAGAGGTTTTCCTTTGTACCACATGCAATGGAAAAGGCGCTGGTTGTAGAAAGCATCCCCTGTTGCTGCTGTCAGCTCCCACCCAAGCACACTGTATGGGAAAATGGTCTGCTCCTCCTTCCCTGGGAAGTTATTAATTTTAGATATCATTGCAGTAGAGCAGATTCACCCCCCAGCAGAAATAAGAAATAAAGAACATTCTGCAGAGCAAAGAGACCAAAACTGAAGCATAGGACATACTTCATTAAAAAAAAAACCCTCAACACACAACAACTTTGATGTATTTGATGCAGGAAATGACATGGTTTCTCTAGTTACATTGCTATGAAATCCTAAGTGAAAGATTGCTTCCAGCAGAACACTCTGATTCAATCTGAAGACATTTAAGAAAAAAATAACATTTCAAGGCCCAATTAGTTTTTTGATTAAGAAGTCAAGATGGCTAAGGAACTGGAGCAGTAGCCGAGATGCAACTCTTTCTCCTTGATTATGCTTCTGTTTATTAATGAAGTTTTAAAAAAACAAGGTACAGGGGAATAAAAGGCTGATCTTTGATGTATGCAATATGCCATAAACTAGAACCAGTCCTCCAGATTTCTGCTTGTCAGCTTTGCATTTACTAAACAGAAGCTGCCTTTAAAGATAATTTAGCATGATTACAGGTCTCTCTCTAAGACTGAAGTTCTTTCTTAAAATACATAGAATGCCTCTTCTTCCTTTACAGTACTTTTTTTTTAAAAAAAAAAAAAAAAGGCCTGAAAGGTTTGAGAACCAATGCTTCCTGCTTGTCTCTTTCTTGGCCTACTAAAGTCATGCAAAATCTCGTTCTTTTTTTTCTGCTGGAGAAATTTGTAGATAATCTGGGCTTCTCCACAAGGGGTATATAAAAGTATCAGAACGGCAATTCCTCACAAAACCAGCTTTTCTTAGAAATTTATTAGTAATTATTATAAAAATGAAAACAGTCCAAAAAAAGAAATATTTCTGGGTGCTGAATGAGGATATCATGCACTCGGCAGGAGCGAGCCTGTATCAGCCGTTCTCCAGCCAGCCACAGAGCCTCACAGAGCAGATGTGCCATTTCCATGTTTAAAAACATACAACTGAAAACCAAAGCCCTTTCCAAGATCTTCTTTACACACTAAAATCAAGCAGCATGTTATTTTCAAGGAGTAACGACTAGAAAGAATTTTTGCAGAACTATGTTCCTAACAAAATCTAAACCTCCAACTCAAAAATTTGACTAAAAAGAGAGAAAACGGCCAAACTTTCCCCTGTTTAGGGAATTTGAGAGACCTCCCATGCTCAAATTGGGCACATACAAAGGCTTGAACAAGGGGTTACCTAAAAACCTGAGGGGGGTGAGGAAGGAATCACCCAGGAGTAAAGTCGACTATACTAACATTCCAATGTACTGCAGGCAGTGAAAATTGTCTAACCCCCTGAAGTTTGCAATCCCCGTCTAAAGTACTATATACTCCATAAGTAAAACCTCCTGCCCCAGAAATCCAAGGGAGGGTGAAAGAACTCACTTGAAGGTTTCCCTCTTTGAAAAAGACCTGAGGAAAGGAAAAAAAAGGTCCATTTCAGGGCTCACAGAATAAGTGTATTTAGATACTCCTCCTTAAGAAAGGACCCAGATGCAAGCAAGGTTTGTGCCATAGTTTAAATCCAGGTTCCCAGGAAAACTTGCTTACAGAAAGATCAGAAGATCTGAGGATCATTACTGCAGAGGATTCAGAGAAATTATCTCCTAATACGCAGTTGAAGAGAGAACTAGTCTTGGTGTCTCTTTGGCTTGAACCTCTACTGAAATTTAATGCTGACAAATCAAAAAGGGATATATCCAGAATCCGTAACCCTGATAAAAATGGGAAATCTGTATCATCTTAATCAAAGGATATGCCACCCTGAGCTGGATCTGTGTCTTGTCCCTTGGCCTCATATGACTCCTGTGTGCTAGAGGTTAAGGGTTTGTTAAAGAATATCGGTTTTGATTAAGTGTCACATACGGTGTAAAACATCCTCTTTATCATTGGAAGTGAAGGTTGGGGGCCAGACAGTGCCTTTTAGTGAGCTTCTAATATAAATTAGGTGTCTTAGGTAATGGGTGGTTTTCAGACAGGATTGATCTTTCTATGGTCCAGTGAAAGTAGGTGTGTTTGGTGAGATGTCACAAAAGCGAGCTTCCTGGCACCTATACTAATGGGCTGGTTACCCCTTTTGGAGTAGGACTTGAAAAATGTAGCACAGGAATCCCCCCCTCCCCCTTCCTAACTTTTTCATTTTCTTGATGTAATGGGCAAAGGTCTATATATCCTTTACTCCTTTGGTATTTCAGTCCTTGTATTTGCAGTATCACTCAGTGAATCTTAAGCCACTCATCCTTTTAGTCACTTACAGCTCCCTAAACTTGCATGAACTTAAAGATGAAGTGGTTATGAGTAGACTAGGTTACTTACTATTTTTGTCAGTGTACAACCTTTAAAGAAAAATGTATCAAGTACACCACCACCACCACAACCAAATGATTTCTATTCCCCATTAAGTCCTCCTTGGAAACTTTGATTGCACAGAGACCTAGGAAGAACTGTTGAGATGTTAAACCCTAAGTTCCCCTGCCTCAAAAATAAGAGCAAACATGCATTTCTATAGACATCAAAACCCGTCTGTATTTTCCTCTTTATGAAGCAGAAATTCTCTCAGCTTTGTGCAAAGAGTGACATGATCAAAAGCTCAAACTGAGCACATGAGAGCCAGAAGCTCTAATGCAGAGTCTAACCATGGACCTCAGGTAAAGAGGGTATATACAAAATAAACCTTTCCTTTATAGTTCATTGACATGTTGTAGTTAAAACTTTTCTGAAAAGTTTCCATGGATTTATGGAGAAGTGAAAGGACAAATTCGCAGTTGGTATTGCAGGCTCATAAACCCAGACAACCAGCAAAGTCCATACATCTCTAAATATGCTAGAATATGTTGCAAACATTTTAATATTTCACTGTGTTTTCTGCATACCCGCTCATCATTTGGTAAATACCAAATTTGTTAAAAATATTTAGATAATCAAAGTAAATAAGTCTATTCTGATTGTCACCCAGAAAAGCTTTTTTGGTTCCAATTTAACCAGGAAGACAAAGATTCAGAGCATGAATAGCCTTACTTCTCATATGAAAATGTATTTCACCTTTAGGCAATGACTTAGTCACATATGGAAGTCTAAGCACAGAATAGCTTCACTGAATACAGCGGGATTATTATGATTAAAGTTGCATTTGCCTGCAAAGAACAACAGAAATGCCCTGAGACATTGCCCTTCTTTTGGGCTATTTCAGATATGAAGGACAGAAACTCTTCTGTTTGCATGGAAGACTTAGACAATGTTTTCCATCTCCAACCTCTGGATCTCTCCTACTTATATGTTCATTGTTATTCTGAGCCCTTTGTCAAAGTGCTTTTAAATGTCTGTCTTATTAGAGACATTTTCAAAACCTGATTAACCATTTAAGGTTTGGGGTTTTTTTCCTATAGCATCAAATGAAGAACACTTACCTCTTACATCCCACATTCCCAAACTGATTCCTACATCCAAAAGGAAGAAATGGAACCAATAGTGTGGTGTCCAAGTATTTGTGCTTGGTAGAGTGCATACTGAAATGAGAAAAGGGTTGGGTATTTTTCAGGTGTGGGTTCTTGGTGGGGACACCTAAGGGAACCAACACTCTTGCCAGGTGCTGGGGTCCACAGCCAGGCCCCCAGCAACACTTAGGCACCAAATGCTCTTGAGCTCGTCTTTGGGTCCCCAAAAGAAATCAGCTCAGCACAGGCGGTCTTATATGACATCTCACATTATTCCTCATGGAAGAACTGAAAAATGATTTAAAACTACAGAGTTTGCCAAAAGAAGTCATTCACCCATGAGAAAAACACCTGATCCTGCAGGAAGAACAGCCCAGCAGTGGAGTACATGCAAGGCCGTGCATCACAGCTTTGTGGATTTGTTGCCACTAGGCCCATGCCATCCGGAGCACCCAGGATATTTACAACCAAGTTTAAAACAGCTGATGCCAGAAGAAGGGGAGGGAGGTAGACCCACTGCTGCAGAAGCCTCCACAAGCTCCCTGGGCCCTAATAGGATCTGCCTCTAGCAGCTGGTGGGCAGCCATTGTGGTTGCTTCCTCCAACTCCCATCACCATCCTAATTCCCTATATTATTTTTTTAATGGCTGAGACATAATTTCAAGGTGCTCCTGGCTGCTAAAATGCATGTTAAATGTTAACACTGCCTGATTTGTCACGGGAGCACCTCCTCCTCACTCCAGAAACACAAGGAGGGAGGTGCGAAGAAACACTCCCAGACACTGGGCTGGGGACAGGGACACAGCTATGACAGGCTGCTAATCAAGGCGTTTGTCTGTCCTTTTCAAATGATATTTCTCACAGCCTGGCAATTACTGACTAAGAGTGTTTCCTACAAGGAAACTGGTTTATTCCCAGTGCACCCTGTGTATCAGGAGGGCAGGATAGAGCAGGCCACACACAGGACCAGGAGCAGTCTGGCAGCAGCAGCAGCACAGAGCCCCCTGCAGCCCCATTTTATCTTGGGGAGAGGGAAGTTTGCTCAAGGCTTACCTTTCACAGCTAGGGTGGCAGCATCATCATCCTCTCTCTCCCACGGGCACTATCGATGGCCCAGACCCCCTCTGCATGGAGTCATACAGAGCATGAGACGGGATCCAGCATTTGGCAGTTTGTCTTCGCTGTGCCGCTGCAAAGACAGAAAACAGAGATATCTCACTGCTGCAAAGAAGCATTATAGAGATACTGGTGACTCCACATATGGAGATTCAGTGCCTCCCTTGAATTGTTCAATTTGACAGAGATAATAAGCACTAGAAGTGTAACATTGAACAGAAGTTGCCCAAGGGATCAATTCAGTGTTTATGAGGATCTTTTTCATGCTGATGGGAATACAAATTAATAAAAGTTGTGACAAAAGGGTGACTGGATTCCTGGGGTTTCCCCTTTTATCCCATGGCCATCAAATGGCCACTGCAGTGCCTCGGTGGGCAGATCACCGAGTGAGCTGGCTACCCTCACCTGGGGTGTGAGGAAGGGGAGGTCTGTTCCATTTGGGGATGGAGCATGGAGAGAGATGTTTAAGGCCCATTGCCACAGAAAGTTCATGGGGCCTTAGTTTATGGTCCTGATTGAATGTACAATAGCATTGAAAGGTAGGTGATGGATTTGAGCAAACTTTGCTGCAGGATATGTAAGAGGCATCCAAAGGCATTTGGAAATGCAGGACTGCTATCAGAGAAATCTACTTAAAGGGGTTATTTTGAAATCAAGAGAAAATGGTTTCTCTTCTCGCTTATTCTTTAATGCCAACACAGCCCAGAAAAGAGTATGCCTTAGATGCAGTTTGATACCCCATATCTTCTACTTATCCCTCTGAGGGAGCTCTCTTGGAGACCTCACCAGTACAAAATCTCTCTCTACAGAAATGACCCTTCAAGGGTTTGAAAATTTGCCAGGTACGAGTGGAGGAGGGGAAAAATAAGACCAAAAAGCCTTGACCTTTAACGAACAGGCCTGCCAAAATCCAAGGGACAATTTTCATGAAATGGAGTGTTAAATCATTCAGGGCTCTTCCTAAGCACAAGGTTCCAGGTTACTCTCCTGCACCCACTTTGGTTTTATTAATTGCTAATTCCTATTAGTCTTTCTTCATTAGATGGCAGAAGAGTGGTTTTCACGTGCTGCGGTTACAGACCCACCTCTGTCATGGAGACACAACGGAGGCCATCCTGGCTTCCCCAGGACCAAGCCTGAGGCACTGCTGCACGCACAAGGTCCTTCTGAGCCGCGTTTTCAGCATCTCTGCTCCCTCTGGGACCCGTGGTGCTTCATGCCACCCCAGGATGTGCTGGGCTTTGCCCAGGGGCTCCTGCTGTGGCTCGTGACAGATGAGCTTGACAGCCTGCACCGCAACCAGGTGACTGAGCATTAGCGAGTGCAGGCGCTAAGTAAATCTCATTCCTAATCCAAATCGCTTTTGATAAGAACAAAAGCTGTGAGCAAATGAATATTTCCATCTTATTTCAAATTCTAGGTTTCAACTGCAATATTAATGCTATTTTACAGTGTAATTTACTTGTAATAATATGTCATTATTGCCATTTTACAGTTTTCTCTTAAAGTAGTAAAGAAAATGTTTTAAAAGGCACAAATAGCTGCAGCACAAATCTCCATTCAGCCTGGGAATCTGTGCTTTCCCGTCAGAATGGCACGTAATTGAAAACAATGACATCCCCAATGCGCTAAACACTCCAGTCATTAACACATTTTTATTTTGGAATAAAAGAGCACACTTACAGCTTTTTTTCCTAAATAGTAAATATAAATTAAACATTTCTCTTCTGTTCCCGGAATGGCATCTGCTGGTGAAGCCAGGGCTGACCTTGAACATTTTCCACAAGCGCGTCTCAAACCAACACACCAGGTTGAGCCACAAACCTCCCCAAGACAGAGTCTGGCTGCAACACACAGTGCGTACAGGCACTGCAGCAGGAGAAGCATCCTTACCTGGAGACCAGCTCTTGAGCACCAGCTGATCGTACCACTAGGTTGGCAGGAATTGCAGAAAACTCAGGCAAGCCTTCAAAAGCCAGGCTGCGTGCGAAGGGATGGCGATGCCGTGAGGAAGAAGGCATTGCTCAGTGGAGAAGACACACTTGGTATACCGTACATGTGATTTTACACCAGTTATGATTCCGTCTCTCCTGTGTATCTTTGGGTGAAAACCATTAGTCCTCTTGATGTGTGAGGGAACCCACTGTGGGGAAGAGCTGACAGTCAAAATCTCTGCTCTGTGAAACGCTCCAGAAACATTAAGGGCAGCATCCCACTGATATTTATGAAAAATATAAAGATGTCAACAGTTGGAGTTAAATACCAGACATCCCTTGGTAGGAACTTGAAAACCCTATTTATGCCTTGCACAGACTTCCAGCACCTTTCCATGTAAGAAGTGTCCTCACAGCTCTGTCTTGCCCCCTGCATGTTCCCAGTCCATGGGCAGAGGGATGGGAGCTGTGGTTGGCAGGAAGGGAGGCATGGACACTAATCCGCCAGGGAAAAGTCCTTCCTTCAGTCTGTGTGTGGGACATTTCCATACAACAAGGTCACACCACCACACTACTTGGGCACAAGCCTAAACTAGAGGCAGCCCTGAACACACCAGCCCTGGAAGCTGCTGGGAAACTTGACCGAAGCCTGATGAGCAAAGGAGACATAAGGATTTGGCTGCCAGTCAGGAATTAAAAACCTCTTTGTGTAAACATTTTTCACCCTAACACAGCAAACAAAGAGGCACTTCAAACATAATTTTTCATTTTGATTAGTCTTTATCCTTGCTTACTTTGTGGTGTACCTGCTTCTGTGGCCAGATGGTTGCAACTATTTGGTTCATCAGGGTAGAACTGAGTCAAAGGACAAAAGCTGCCTGTGCGGGGGAGTCTAAAGACTATCACAGACTCCCCGTCCTTCTCCTGAAGGACTCCCACTGCTCTTTCCCCACCACAACACTCCACAGACAGATGGGGTGAAGGCTGTTCGGGATCCATGTGGTCAGGAGGGTTGCAGGTTATACATCAAGTTGTCTCCTGAAGTCTGGGGGGTTATACCAGCAGTGACTATCATAGAATCATAGAA
>VZTM01042686.1:1295-14343 GCA_013400555.1 Jacana jacana | reverse complement strand
TCTTAAGATTTATGCCCCAGGCCCTTCACCAGCTTCCTTGCCCTCCTCTGCACTCACTCCCACGTATCATTGAGCAGCTGTGAGATTTAGGCCCCATTTCCAAAAAATGTAATTTCTCGGTGTGAACCATATCTGAATTTGGCAGAAAAATATTTAATGGCTGGCAAAACATTAGTAAATAAAAGCAGATCAAGATGATGTTGTGACAATAACAGATTACATTACTATTCCCCGTCCTTAGGAAAACCCTGATTAGACCCAGATCCTCACGGGGTCTGATGAATAAGTCAGGAAGGGGCTCTAATGACCCTGCGTGAGAGCCTGCGAGCTGCAGCGCAGCCAGCGAGGTGCCAGGTGCCTCTCAGACACAGGCACTAGCCTGGATGACGAAGAGCAGTTATCACTGGGGGGTTGTCGATTTTTCTTTAATAATTTGGGCCAGATTTTCTGCTAGTATGAAACAGCACTGCTCTATCCAAGCCAAGAGAGCGCTGCCAATTTATATCAGCAAAACCTGACCCTTAGTCTATTTTCAGTCCCTTTTTTTCTGCAAGTCTTCATTGACTTATTGAAGAGTTACACATCAGTGTCATGGATTTGGCTGGGTTGGCCCAATCAGAACAGATGGCCCATCCCTCCCTGCCTCTAAGAAAAAGAGAGGAGAGGAAGAGATTAAAGAGATTTAAGAGATTTTTAGAAAAAAAAAAAAAAAAAAAAAAAAAAACCTAAGCTAATTTAAAAAANGGCAGACAAACAGACAGGGTCCTCCTTGGACCTCGGCTATCAAAGAAAAAGAGTTGACCCTTTGATCCCTCAGCTTTTATACTGAGCATGATGCGGATGGGATGGAATACCCCAGTTGGTCAGTTTTGGGTCACCCATCCTGTCCACTCCTTCCCACAGGTGGGACCCCTCTACCATTTTCCACTTCCAACCCTCCAACGGGGCAAACAATGAAATTACCTAAGCTTGGTTGTTTTAGCAATATATATAAGCAAAGGCCTCTCTGTAGACCATCCCTTGGAATAACCAGGTCTTACCACTGCGAGAGTGAGCAGCTTCTGAACAACGTGCTGTTAATTTCAGACTTTAGTTAGTTAGAAGAGGCTCAGCTAAAAAAGTAAAATTCCTGAACAGAAAATTAGTTCTGTTTTACCTCAAACTAGGACACTAGAGTATTCCCCGCTACAGGGACAAGCACCAGACTTCTGTATGGGAAACTCTCATAGCCAAAGTACCCCTCCACCTTTGCAAGCACACCTAGCATTGATTGCTGATCTTAGATATTGAATTGCATAATTACTGTACGAAGAGAAAATTACTTTTTGCTTGTGAGTGTCAGGACAGCTCTGAATCCATGAATGACTCACCCTCAGGCACTGGTGTTTAATTTATGAGCTATTTATCTCCTTGCACACACCCCAGCACAAACAATTATACTTAGTAATTTGTTGATCTTATCAAGGCTGCTTAATGTTACTATTGCTACCTCAAATAATGCTGTGCTTTGAAACTTAAACAGGATTTATAACCAAATTTGGATGCTTTGCACACAATTCAGATTTTGGAGAAGTTTAACTCTTTGGCAGCTAAGCGGTTTTGTGTGCAATTTTAAAAGAAGAGCAAATGCTGCACTTTTTACTGACAATTTTGGTGTGGTGGCTCTTCAGCAGTATCAGAGCCCCTGGTAAGACTTAGCTCCGTCCTTGCAGGGCCCAGGTGAGTTTTCCTAGTGAGGAGGGGAGAGTGGAACAGGTCCCTGGTCCTGGGCCACAGCACCCACGTCAGCTCCATCCCCTCAATGCTTTGGGCAGGCAGCAGTGGCTGGATGCAGTTAAACACTGGGGCTGATGTTCACACACAGAGCCGTGGTGTCTTCTCTCAGAGCCTGTCCTGCTTCAGCTCATTCCTGGGAACCTTATTATGTGGGGAACGGTCTTCCTCATTACAAAATGAGGGCTTTATTAACCTTTAAATTATTACATGTTTACCATAAATCAAACTTTATGGACCCCTTTGTGTGATCTAACCCTCTTTGTTGTCGGGGTAGGAACCAAACATGGGGCCACACAGGCTTACCTGAGGCTGTGCTTCACCTGGAGGCAGCTTCTCTGTACGGCTGTAGCCCTGAGGTGAAGAAAGTCCTCACAAACAGGTTTCCCAAATCCTCCTCACAAACCTTTCCTCCTCCTTGCCTGCTGCCCTGACCATTAAGCTTGTGGAAATAGAGCAAGTGAATTCAGTATAAGATGTACAAGCGATGCAGGGACTTAACCTGGTGCTTTCAAGTCCAGGCTCAAATTCATAGAATCATTCAGCAGTTGGAAAAGGCCCTTGGGATCATCGAGTCCAACCATCAGCCCCACTCTACAAAGTTCTCCCCTACACCATACCCCTCAACACCACAGCTAATCGACTCTGAAATGCAGTCAGGGATGGTGACTCCACCACCTCCCTGGGCAGCCCATTCCAGTGTCTGACCACTCTTTCTGGGAAAAGTAGGCACATTGCTTGCTTATATTCAGCTGCTTGTCAAACAGCACCCCCAGGACCTTTTCTGCCAGGCAGTTCTCCAGTCACACTTCCCCAGGCCTTTAGCGATGCATGGGGTTGTTGTGGCCCAAGTGCAGGATGTGGCACTTGGCCTTGTTGAAGCTCATGCCATTAACATTGGCCCATCTATCCAGTCTACCCAAGTCCCTCTGTAGAGCTTCCCTGCCCTCATGCAGATCAACACTCCCGCTTAACTTGGTGTCATCTGCAAACTTACTGATGGTGCTCTCTATATTCTTGTCGAGATCATCAATAAAGACATTAAACAAAATGGTCCCAACACTGAGCCCTGAGGAACACCACTTGTGACTGGGGGCCAGCTGGATTATCCATGTCAGCCCAGGAGGTCCTGCCTTGGCCAGGGTGGGGGATCTGCTGGCAGTGGTGGGGTGAGGGAGCTGCCAAATCTGCTGGCAGTGGTGGGGTGAGGGGTCTGGGTCACTGGAGATAAATACATTGTTACCACAGAGCAGTACTTTCCCACCTCTACCTTCAGCAAACCAGCCCTTGGCACCCTATTTATCTGTGTTTGGCCATACCCCCAAACATAATCTTGGCCTTTGCAAGCCTCCCTCTTGGGCCGAGTTCCTGCCCCACAGGGCCCAGCAGTGCCAAAGCCAAAGCCCTTCCCCTCCCGCAGCAGCAGCACAGCAACGGGCAGGGAAACCCCGGTGTCCCTGTCCAGCCAGCCCAGATCTGCTGGCCCACACCATTTCCTAGGCTCAGACGAACATATATTGTTAACTTAGACATCACACGTGCCCTTGCAGCAGCCGCAGGTTTTATTTTCTGCTCGGGCTATGAAGTTTTTCTGCACCGAGCGCACACGTGTTGCGTGTAGGGAATAAAATGCTACAGGCGTCCCGTACCCACGCGGAGGCGCAGTGAGCTCTGATGAGCAGGCACCTACCAAATCACCGCTCCATGACGCCGAGATTTCACAACATGCAACACGCTGCCACACGTGTCTGCTCCCGTGGAGGGGGAACGGGCACTACCTGTAGACAGAAGCCGAGAAATAACTGCTTCAAAGATGGTCTTGAAATGCAGAATTGACTTTCAAACTTTCAAAGCCCAACCAGCCCAGTCTCTTCCAGCCAAAATGAGTCTATGATTCTATTTCATTCCATGGGGATACCCTGATGAATACTGCTGCTTTGGTTATTGTTATTTTTTTCAAAGCCCCTGGTGGTTTTCTGAAGTGAAATGGTGGTTTAGCATAATCAAACATACGGATTTAGTACAGGGGAGTAAAAATTAAAACAAGTGATTACTAAACGATTACTAACTTCCAATGACACTCTCCACCCCGCCTTCATGCTCTGTGAGCTGAGTTCGTGAGTGGAGGGAAATCTTAAAATACAGCTAAAATTTTTTAAACCTAAAACCTTGCCACACACACTGCTCTTTCAGAATGCTATTTTACTCTCCTACCCTGTTTGTGCTACAAGAAACGCTCAGTGTTTAAACCCCCTGACAGAACAGGGCATTCAGCATCACCACCAACCACCATGGCCAGGACCACCAGAGCTCTGCAAGGTTGGTTTGGACCAGCCCAGCAGCCACCAGAACAGAAAGAGCTGCACTGAGAGAACACATTGCTCACACTTTTGAAGCTATGAGGCTTCCCTGCCATCTTGCTGGTGCAGAGGCAGGAGGAGCAGAGCCCACAGACTGAATGCCAAGGGTCTGCTGCCTGGCTAGGCAGACCCTGCCCACAGCAGCCACCACCGAGCCATCATGGGGAGCATCAATAAAGCTCTGGGAGGCACTCAGCAGAACTACCCCAGCTACAGCACAGTCACTTTGGCTGGAAATCTGGGAGATTGGTTCCCTGGGAGAGAGGGAATGAAAACATAGCTTACACCATGGCGTTTTTGACACGGGCACTCTGGCACCCAGATTCCCTGACCAACCAGGCTCTGCGGGGTAGGGTGAGCTTGGGCCATGAAGAGGAGAAAGTAGATGGAAACCTGCAGCAGGTAAGAAAGGATCTTTCAAGAAAGCTAGTAATTTAAATCATAGAATGGTTTGCATTAGAAGAGACCTTAAAGATCATCGAGTTCCAACCCCCCTGCCATGGGCAGGGACACCTCCCACTAGAGCAAGTTGCTTCAAAGCCTCATCCCAAGCCTGGCCTTGAACAGTCCCAGGAATGGGGCAGCCACAGCTTCTCTGGGTAACCTGTTCCAGTGCCTCACCACCCTCACAGGAAACAATTTCTTCTCGATACCTAATCTACATCTCCTCTCTTTCAGTTTAAAACCATTACGCCTCATCCTATCACTACATTCCCTGATAAAGAGTGTCCCCATCTCTCCTGTAGGACGCCTTTAGGTAACAGAAGGCTGCTATAAATTCTCCCTGGATCCTTCTTTTCTCCGGGCTGAACACCCCCAACTCTCTCCAGCTCCCTCTCATACCTTCATGGCCTTCAAATTACAATAATGCTGCTCACCTCTACAGGGCTGGACATAGCCAATGAAAGAGCAAATAGATATGAAATTATTATTTATTTTTTAAGTAAAGATTTTAATCAAAATACAGAATTGGGAAGGACATTAAAGAGATTCTACTCTTTACTGGTGGTGTGGGGATAGCCTTTGAAGAAAAGTTGCTTTGGAGAGGAGGCCAGAACAGTGGTGTGAGGTCAGATCAGAGGCCCACCCAGTCCAGCAGCCTGGTGTCTGACAGTGGCTACCAGCTGCCTGACAGACAAGGTACACATACAAGTCTTTCTCCCAACTTCCAGCAGTTTGGGATGTAAGGACATCCCAAGCTTGGGATATAAGTGCAGAGGCAACACCTTTGAACAGTTTTGGGGTTTTCCCCCAATAAACAGCTTCCCCCCACACACCCCTCTCCATGGCTTTGCCCCCCCCCGAGGTGGGGCAAGCACATCACCTAGTGCTGCTTTGCTGCTGCCAATAAAAGAGAGCAGTAAGCTCTTACCTGGCTACTGCAATGTTTTTATGTGACCAGGAACGTACTTTTAAAAGTGGACCACCTCATTGCACAAACACAGGAGCCTCACGGCAGACAAACTTGTTATCCCTTGGTGTATCTCATGGCAAACTGGTTCTCTTATGACTCTAGTGAAAACTGCACTCTGACTCCCCACGAGACAAGCCTGCAACTAGGCCGGAGTAGCCCCTCAGATACCTGCGGTGGGAACATCAGGTCCTCCATGCCAACCATTTTGCTCTGCAGATCTACTCCCAGAGTCACCCACATGCCCATGCAGGCACAGCTGCTTTCACTGACATCTTCGCATCACTTTCACTCTCTTCTGGTCAGCCGGGAGGCAAGCAGCAGTGATTTCCCTGTGCCACTAGCACGCGTTTCACCCCAGAAACAAGCTATTTGGCACTGAGGAATGGCAAGTGAAGCGGACGGGATGGTACTCCTCTTCCTCCCCCTTTGCAAAATTCTCTACTTTCCCTATTTTGGAAGAGCAGTGCCTACCGTGTTTTCTGACCCTTCTCAAGCTGGAGAATCAAAACGTCTCCTCCTACTCCCCACCCTCATCCCCAGTGAGGACAGGTCAGTGAGAGGGAAGAGCACACGGGCAGATTTCACCCTTTTTCCTTTCTTCTCTTAAATAGCTGATGTGAGTAGGATGGATACACTGCACCTGGATTCACCTCTGCAGGCTGAAGTGCATAAATGGTGTCTGCTTGGCCTGAATTCAATCACAATTCTGTTTGAAAGAGACTGCTAGAAACTTGCTACATTTACCTCTGAGTTTTTAGGAGCTGCACACCTGAAACGCACAGACCCACCCAGGAGAAACACAGGCTGCACGTATTTCATGTGGCAGTTGCCACAAGTCACCAGCGATAGGAGTAATAAAGCTTAACAGATTATTCTTTCTTTTACTAAAACTTGGGGTTTATTCTGGAGTAAGTGCTTAGCTTCCATAGTTAAAAGCATGCAAGTTAAAACCAGCTGAAGAGATAAGCTATTCAGGCAAGTTAGTAAGCTGAAACCTAAGATGTTGTAGAAAACATATTTTTAAAGATGTGGCAAATATTTTGTTTGTTTTCTACTTTCAGAGTATTGCAGGAACTTCAAAAAATGCCAGCTATCAAGAACAACTCGGTTCAATTTTTAATTATGTTTAGAACCGGGAGGAATCGTGAAGCACACACCTCCCAATCTAAACAAGTGTCTCTCACCAAATGCAACCAAGGGATGCAAACTTCCCAACTACTTCTTCCCTGGCACAGAGTCATTAGGGAGCAGGGGAATATTTTGGAAACCGGAATGAATTTGAGACAGGACGAGAGAAGAACAGGTTTCAGCAGGTATCGGCGCAGTACAGAGGTTACTTCTTTCCCCTGCACATACGCTGCGCTTCTTGCTCACCTTTCATGG
Source organism: Jacana jacana (assembly GCA_013400555.1). Classification (NCBI taxonomy): domain Eukaryota; kingdom Metazoa; phylum Chordata; class Aves; order Charadriiformes; family Jacanidae; genus Jacana; species Jacana jacana. The sequence goes on along the minus strand of VZTM01042686.1, from coordinate 7,413 downwards.
CATCTAAAACCCAGCGTGAGCCCTTCTCTGTTACCAGCACCTTGCTGACTTCCAAGAGAAACAGGTAGGCTCTGTTTTCTTTTGGATTTGACTTTTAACACAACATTTGGTGGTCCTAATCTTTTCTCAATTATGAAACATCAAAATAATGCCAAGAACAAACACCAGCTGCACCAGGGAGATGATACAAAAGAGGATTTCGAGGGTTCCAAGCCGTCTGAAGGCCTGATTTCCCCGCTTCACAATACTCTCCCCACTCCTGCCATCAGGAAAAAAAGGAGGCACTCTTTAAAACAAAATCAACAACTACGTATTGAAGGCATCTGCCCTCCCTCTTTCTCCTTAGCACAACTAAAGGCACGATGCCAACTTTTCGACAATCAGCCTCGTGGCTCTGGCTGACCCGTGTCTTACTCCGTCAGAAATGAGCAATGAAGCTCAAAGGGGGCGTCTCGAGGGAAGCCTGGGCACAGGACACCCCCAGCGCTCCCCAGTCCTTAAACGCAGAGGGGAGGCTGGCCAGGGCTAAGCTGCCTTTCCCAAGTTTATCGCAAGCAAATCCGTGAGAGCGGTGGGAGAGGAGCCGTGGGTAGCAGCAGTGTCCCTCCCAGCCCTGACCCCACTGCATCTGCAGCTGAAACCACCGGCGCACACCGTCAGGCTGGTTTAAATCCATTAAACACACCGCAACTAAGGGCAACGCCTGCACTGAAAGTACCGACCTGGTGCTATTTTTTAGGCCAACAAGCTACTCTTCTGTGTTACCCAAAGAGACTAGCTCTCCCTCATGGCTTAGGGGTGAAAAACCAGCTGCAGCCTTCCTTCAGCAGAATGGCTTACCTCTCTGTCAGAGCGTGACCTCTTCCTTCACAACACTATCTGTGTCACCCTCCGCTGGCCTGAAACCCAGACCTGGGAGGACAACACACAACGTCAGGCACCGCTGCTCCAGCCTGCACAATTTAATAATTTCAAGGCAAGAACGAAACACTTTTTCCAAATGATTTGAACAAAAAAGCTTCGGTCTCAAAGACAGCATGGTTTTTCTACACACGCTTGTTCTCTCCAGTCAGCCTAATTTCCGCCGCATCGTTCTTCTATTCCTTGCTACCATCTTTCGGCAAATGTCCATCTACAAATTCATTAACTTTTTTGAGACAAATCATTGGCATCCTAATCTTCTGATTCCCATGAAAGACTCACTTTCGAGATACAATTGCAGCTGCCCCACACTGCCAGTTACTGTATCATACACGTCTTAAAATTCCGTAATCAGCATCCACCAGGTGCCGTATCGCATTCAGCACACCACAGCCAGTCAATACAGACATCCCCAAACACACCAAGGCTGGTTTTGTCAAATGTTTTATTGAGTGTAGACATCTGGAGTACTGTAAAACATGCATTATCTGTAGATTCAAAAAGGAGCAAGCCACATTGTCCTCACTGTCAAACGTGTCAGGCTTGGCATACATGATGGAGATTAATGAAGTATCATGAGAGTAATATGGTTCCTGAAAAGCTTCTACAATTTGGAGTAGGGTCTTAATCGTTTGAAATGCAAAGCTGTTCACATTTAGTGAACTTGCATGTTCGCTGAAGGCGCCATATTTTAATTCAAAACAAACAAGAATAATTTCACTGGGGGGAGGGGAAGTTCCCTAGGTAGAAACTGTATGCTTTTTGTTTCCAGATATTCCATTCTAAATAAAAATTCGTATGCTTTTTGAAGCAGCACAGTTTATTTCTGAGCAGTGAACAACATCTGATATTCATTTCTTCTTGGGTTGTTGAGGTGTATTAAATTTAAAGAAGATAATATCTCCATCCTCCACTATGTAATTTCTGCCTTGTTGTCTGTATTTTCCAGCAGCCTGTAAATAGAACAGACAAAAGGAAAATGGGTTATTTCATTAGACACTTTATAGCACTTTCAAATTGTAATTTTAAAATACATTTTGGTTAAAGAAATGGTACCACTTCAGCTTCTGAGTTTGACGGCCACAATACTCCCTCCCTTTGAGGCAGTTTGGTTTTACATACACGTGCAAGATACACAAAAATAATTTATCCTCCACCGCATGGGCGGTGCTTCAGCACCATCGGCACCATGGAGTGGGAAACCTGTGAATCCCAGCAAGCCTTAACGTAAAGGACACTAAAACAAGTCTTTTTTTTTTTTTTGCCCCCCAGCTTTTAGGGTTTCTTTTTCTTCATCTGAAAACCCCAGAGATGGCAAACACTGGCAGCGGGAATCTAAACGGGTATTGCTGGAAAGGGCGATCAGCACCAGTTTACATGGTGGCTGCATGGCTATTAAACTGGTACACGAACTACTTCTGAGCGGCTCCAGCAAAGGACAAGCGAGTGCTGTCAAAACCAAAGAGAGGAACACTACGCCAAAGCCACAACTGTACGTGCCTCGTGCTTCGAGCAGGGCTCCCTTGTCTGCTTGTGCCCAGATAATGAAGGACTGAGGAGCACAAAATACAGGCTCCCTTTTTCTGTCAGAAATTCCCTTTAGAAGAGATTTGCTTCAGAAGGACAGATACAAGAGCAGGTAGGCTGTGAAACCAGGGTACGGGAGGCAGCATATAGACCAAAGACATGACAAGGAAATTCGTTATGGAAATGCTGTCCTTGAGGAGAGCAGAAAATAGGCAAGGAATCTATTAAATAGCGGCACTCGCCGCATTAGAATTTATTATTATATTTTTCTGTCTTTATCTCGTCGTAATTAAACCCGGTATTACCGAGGCTACAGAGAAGCTGTGGCGTTAAGACTGACAGACTGGGCGGGAGGTGGTCTGCAGAAGCATTTATCTTGAAAAGTGATCTACAATATGGAAAAGTTGAGAGCTTCTGCTTTAGTTCAATAACCATTCCTGTTTTGAAGTTTTCTCTTGCAGGAGAAAGTGCTTCCATGCAAGACCTCACTGTGCCATTATTCTCAATGACACTATCTCAGTGGTGGCATGCTAAGATCCCATTACAGGAAAGCTGTTAACTAATGACCTTAGTTGCAGTAGAACAGATCAGATTAATGGTACATAGTTAACTTACACACCTTTCTTTCACAAAACCTGCTCTGCAAAGCAACACATTTCCCCATGCTGCTCTCTAGGAATTTAGAAGCTCGATACCCTCTTGCCGTCGTTCCCTATTTAATGTTGTCACCAGTGATGCTAGTCTCCCAAAAACTGCAGGCACAAGAGCCTCGACAATAAACAGACAGTAATTGACCTTCTCCCATATGACAATATTGATAAATAATAAATAGTATTTTGCCAATGTTTTCCTATCCTCCCCCAGAAATTTGTTTTGGCTATAAAAGGTTTACTTTCAAGTAGACTTAGTAGTTCTTTCCTTTGAAGATCTTAATAATGCTCAAAGTCAAGAGTAATTAGACTAATTGATGGCATAAACACTAATAAAACAGTGCTGTAAAAACCACCAGCAAGTGCAAGCTGCAGGCACAGGTACAGAGACGTTTTACAGTCAAACACATTTATTACACAGAAATATTTGTAGAAAAAACTGGCCTGCACAAAGTAACAATGCAGATTTCTTTTAGCACAGTATTACACGCTGTCAAAGTGGCATAGACTTCTTTAATTAAACACATTTTGACACACTAATGCAAGTTTATGTATTTTTGTTACCAGTTTACAGTTAATTAAAAGTGACAGTGTTCCTTTAAATTCTCCAGAGACCATTTAATCCATTTCCATTGCTATCAGAAACACTGGTTGAAAAAATCAATACCCATTTGTGAATCTTGAGTATGTATTAAACAAGACACGTCTAACCAGTTCATTTGCACTTGAAAGCAGCCATCTGTAGAAGCCAGCTTTGCCTAAGCAGATATGATTGCTAATAATGTGATATCCCTGTAGACTACAAAGCCCACACAGAGCTATTCAGTGTATAGTTCACAGCACTGGCATTAAATTAGTTATGCTGTACTGGTGTTAGACACACACAAAATCAAACTTAAAAATCGATCAACTTGATAACGCACAAAGCAAGCAACTCCCATTACCGCTGTTATTTCAGTTGACTCCTAAAGGCTCCCAATTTTAATTTTGAAATTTACCAGCAATATAAAAGTAATCAGTATTGTGTATGGCATGAAACATTGTATTAAATGCAAATTAGAGAAGACTGGAGTAATATAACGTTTTTTCTAAGAGCACGGGTTTTTTCTAACCTTCATTTCCAAACCGAGCAACAAGCGCAGATATGCTTGCTTTACAGACACTTCAACACAATAAAAAATTAGCCATTAAATTATAATTTAAACACAGGAGCTGGGCATCTAGAATCTGACATTGCAAAAAGCAAATAAAGCATATATAAGCAGAGTACTTAGAGATGAACAGATCAGTATTAACTGATGCAGCTTCTCAGGGAAGACAGATTTGAGCATCAAAAGCCGTTGCCGGCAAAATTTGAATCTTGGTTGCATAAAGTGGCTTCTGACTGCAGAATATGAGATTTATTTATAGCTGTGGCTTCACTTTACAACTACAACTCTACTTCCCTTTTCATAAGGCAGTTCACATGCCGCAACGAACCAATTATACTGGGATTTTTTTCCCCCCTCACTTCCTGGGGTTCAAACAAACCTATTAAAGTCCCGCTGCTCAGTATGATCTTCCTTAGTGATACCACTGAGAATAAGCTGAATCTGAAATCATAGTTTTGCATACCTTTCAAGCTATCAAATAGCAAACAAAAAAGATGAACCTTTTAAATTCTTTAACACATTATAGATGTAGGAACCTTCAAATACTGAGATTGATTAAATCAAACCAATGAGCTTTCTCCCAGAAATTTCATAAAATTCAAACCTTAGTAAAACATCAAAAATGCCAAACGCGGTATCAGACGTGTATGAAACACAGAAGTTTTGCTGCTACAGAAGCCAGAAGCAATGCAATAGCAACACTGAGAATAACAGCTTCTCTTACGACATTTATTTGCCACGTACAGGTTAATTTCATATTTAATAACTTCAAATCAGATATAATTTGTCAGCTATAAGAAGGGCACAACTTTGGGCACCCAATCAGTCTCTGCCCTCTAGTGTCGAGAAAGCAGATAAAACTCTCCTTAATACAAGTGTCACTACAAAGAAGCCTGAGCTCAAGCAGAAAAGTTTCTCATTAAATATCTTCACTGTCTATTCAGTAGATAGTAGCAAGGAAACTTCACCTCTTGTAATACACTTTCGTGGACTACATACAACTATTACTGGCACCCCGAACAATCCAAGTAAGGCATTTTTGAGTAAGACATCAGAGGGTGATTGAATTAAATACTGAAATGGTAAATGTTAAGATTCTAATTATGTCTAACAGGGCCTAGGAGTGGAATCTGCTAATTCTGAAAAAGTTACATTTTTATAATACAGTATTTCCTTAACCATTTGCATCTGACACTTGCTATAGCTTCACTGCAGAATCAAAACAACATAACACATTATTAGAAGAAACTTGCATTTTCTTTTAGAGGTGATTATAAAACCTGCTATCTTATCTTCCAAAACTGATTTTTCAAAACTAAGCTCATTTTAAAGCTTATTAAATTCTGAACACTAAGTCATAAACAGAGGGGGAAAAAATGAGCATAGCATTTGGTCTTAGTGTTGACCTTTAGTCCCTAAACTGTCATATCCTGGACACCGAGACAGTCGCATTCCTGTTCAGGAAGTTGGTGCGTTTGATTTTTTCCCTAAATAAAAGATGAAGAGAGATTTTGGTCTATTGCTAGAGCTGACTGCTAAGATTCACTCAGCGTCAAGAACTTCTACCCAGGGAAAAATAGACTTGAAATGGAAAAATGGTACATATAGGGAGGAAAGGAGAAGAAAAAGATGGGGAGCTCACCTTGACAGCAGCTTCTGAACCTCCTTCTTTAAAATCTTCATATTTCATTACTTCAGCCATAATAAATCCCTTTTCAAAATCTGTGTGAATCTTCCCTGCTGCCTGAGGAGCCTTCGTCCCTTTCTGTCAAAGGAAAGACCGGAAGAAAATTAATTGCATTTGGGAAGATTGATTGCAGGAAAGCGGTTTCTCCTTTTTGATACACTGCCGGGATCTGCTGAAACTTT
>VZTM01042683.1:178644-191536 GCA_013400555.1 Jacana jacana | reverse complement strand
AGTTATTAAATGGTTTTATAGAAATGTCAAGCTTAGCCGTTATAATGACTCTCCCTCTTCCCCTTAGAATACTACAAGCAGCTGTGTTCTTCTCTTTTTTTGTTCAGGTTATGTGTTAACCTCTGTGCTGTGCTCCAGAGGAAGCAGGAATGATAATGTCTCTGCTCAAGAATATGAAGTAAACTTAGTAGGAGTATTATGTGATTGCTCAGTTTTGTAGTCTCATTATCTTATGGTGACAGCTAGCATAGGGAGCAGGAAGGCTGCAGGAACATTTCTTTAATGNCTTTAATGTGAGTAAAAAATATAGTCTGGGTTTGTCATTTCCCTGATGAGTGTTTCGTTAGTATCTCACTGATCTCCAGCCCTTGGAAAATTTGCTTAATGTGAACTGACACTTCAACTTTGCAGAATAATCAACCTGCATCATCCCTGCCTCCGAGTTTCCTGCTATTTTTGTCTGGATCTGGCAAAGCCATATCCGCTCACCCCACCTTTTGCTTTAAGCATAGTGAGAAATTTCACATTACTCAGTGAGTTATTGAACAGTGGTGCTGCTGGCTCCTCGCCTTCCTGGGACCAGTCGCAGCAGCTAGTTTAATCTGACAGTATAGGAGAAGGATGTAACCACCCAGCAAAGGCGATAGTAAGGAACTTCATCCTGGGTGGCAGACTGCATACTTGTTAGCATCATTGCATCTCCTACTTGATTACTCAGGGCACGCCTTGGATCTGAATATGAGGGACAGATGCATTTTTTCCTCAAGGATTTCTGTAGTCACAAATTCAGGATTTAACCTGTTTCTTAAATGAACAGTTGCTCTTGAGAATAAATCTCTGCTTCCCAGGATACCAACATGATTTATTTACCATCAGCATTGCCACTGACAAGTCAGAGGTTTTCTGCAACAAAAGCTGAATTGTTGACAAGTAAAGTCAGGGAAAATATCTGTAAAGAAGGAAACAGACATAATTGTTCCAGGGCTTGGAAAAAGCTTCAGAGCTTTTGCTGTTCAGACAAGAAAGCAGGTACTGATAGTCCTGTCCTGTATAAATTCAGTGAATGAGTCTCAGATCAGAAATTAGTGGCTGTCACATCACCAACAAAAAGAGAGAGTAATAATCACTGTGGATAGAGTAGGCAAGGACAAAACATCAGTGGATGGCTGAGCATGATTCTTTATTTTCCATGTTTCAGATCAAGCTGGAAACACGTTACTAGGGTGTTCAAGGCAAAACTTCCACTAGCCATTGCATCTCTTTGATGCTTCCCCTCCTAGTACATGCTTCTGAGATACAGAAATAAAAGAGCTCTTCCTAAATGCCAGTCTTTCATTTACAGCAATATCCTTTGGAAAGAAGCCAGTGTTTTCATCTTATTTTAATTTTTCCATTTTATAACTAAATAAAAACCAAAAAATCAGAGGAGTTTCATGTGGAGACAACCCAAACATCCTACTTAAAAATACAATTAGTAATCTTCGTTGTATAGGTCATCAACAGGAAAATTTCCTGCTGAGGAACTTGATTTTGCAGCTATATTAATCTCTTGATGGTTTGTCTGTGTTAGAGGGAGCTGTGGCAAGGAAAAGGAAAATTAAATGGTGTTTAAAGCATCCCTCTGGTCACCCAGAGCAGGCTGGACAAGAATTCATCCAGGTGGGTTTTGAATATCTCCAGAGAAGGAGACTCCACACCCTCTCTGGGCAGCCTGTTCCAGTGCTCTGTCATCCTCAAAGTAAAGAAGTTTTTCTGCATCTTCAGATGGAATTTCCTGTATTCCAGTTTGTGCCTGTTGCTGCTTGTCCTGTCACCAGGCACCACTGAGAAGAGCCTGACCCCATCCTCTTGACACCTGCCCTTTAGATAGTGATAAACATTGGTGAGATCACCTCTGTCTTCTCCAGGCTAAGCAGACCCAGGTCTCTCAGCCTTTCTTCATCTGAGAGGTGCTCCATTCCCTTGATCATCATTGTAGCCTCCACTGGACTGTTTCCAGTAGTTTCCTGTCCTTTGTGAACTAGGGAGCCCAGAACTGGACACAGTACTCCAGATCTGTCCTCACCTGGGCAGAGTAGAGGGGCAGGATAACCTCAGTCCACTGGCTGCACTCTTCTTGATGCACACCAGGATGTCATTTGCCTTCTTGGCAAGGGGACATTGCTGTCTTGTAGTCAACTTCTTGACTACCAGGACTCGTGGGTCCCTCTCTGCAGAGCTGCCCTCCAGCAGGTCAGCCCCCAACCTGTACTGGTGTGGCGGGTTATTCCTCACCCAACACAGGACCCTACAGTTGCCCTTGTTGAACTTCATCAGGTTCATCTCCACTGTAGCTTGCCCAGGTCTTGCTGAATGTCAACACAGTCTTCTGGTATGTCAGCCACTCCTTCCTGCTGTGTGTCATCAGCAAACTTGCTGGGGGTACACTCTGGCCCCTCATCCAGGTTGTTGATGAATATGTGAAACAAGACCAGACCCCCTGGGGGTCAGTAACTACAGGCCTCTGACTAGACTGTGCTGCTGATCACAACCCTCTGAGCTGTGCTGTTCAGCTAGTTTTCAATCCACCTCACTGTCCAGTTTATAGAGAACTTTCTAAAATGTCACAGTTTGGATTGAAATGTTGTTAGCTGGAGTCTAATTTAGGCTATATGTTAAAAAAAATACTCTAGGTGCCGAACAAGAAAATTAGTTCTTTTTTAACTCAAGCCAGGACATTAAAATACTAGTAGCAACTTACTGTCTGAACTCTGTCCATGCCTGTAAGCCTGGGAGAGCTTCAGTGAGGCAGGGAACCTAGAAAAGCATAGGCTGTGTGCCATACCTGTGTCCAATGGGATGAATTTAGGGTTGCCCCAGCAACCTCCTGAATGCTTCTCTTTGAGATGCTAATAATAATCTGTTAATTTATAATATTTTTTTTTTCCTGTGGTTAATTATGTCAGAGCAAAAATGTGTTTGAATTTGAGAGATGTGTATGAAGGCTGGTTGTTGTGAGCACCTTGCTAGTGAATATACAATCATCATGTCGAGTTGTTGAGCAGTTGTAGTTTCTTTGTATTGCGGATGCATTTGTGACCTCTTTGCTGTTGTACAAACACTATGTGATATGGAACAAAGAAATAGCTGTCAGAGCAAAAGGATTACATCTTAAATAATAGCTTGTGAATGCCGCGTTGATGCAGTGTGAAGAAGAATGAGGAAGCAATGGCCATCATTTTGAGCCATGGTGGCAGGACATGGATGCTATTGAGGACTCTGTAGGTAATGTGGCAGAGAGGGTTTTTAAGGAAAGTAATGAAGACAATGTGCTGTTTTTTGAAAGATTTACAGGGAGCAAGAGCTTGCAAAAGAAATAACAAGAGGACAAAGCACAGATACACCAATAAAAAGGAGTGTCAGGACTGCACAGCAGTAGGCTTCATGATATTATCTGAACTAGGAGGTGATGTAGAAGATTTTGTATTCTTGGCTGGCCCGTGTTTACCCCCTGCCTTGCTTCTTCTAATAGTTTTAAACAGATCTAATAGTTCTCGTGAGTGTTGCCCAGTGCCAATATTAACAAAATACTAGGATCTCATCTTTTCATATTTGTGTCACGTTCCAGTTGGATTCCCATGAACACACTCTCCCAGTCATACACAACTGGACATAGTACTCTCAGCTACCCTTTGATAAAGGGTAAAAACATGCATGGGATGAAAATTAAGACTTTCAGAGCCTGGTTCTTCTTTTAAGTAGCCTGTAAACTTTGTTACTCTCAAAATCTTGTGTATGGGCAAGGAAGAGACAGGCCTTATATATTTAAAACTAAGAATTTAATGTTAGTATGACTGACATCTTAGTCTAAACATTACCATCAGCCCAGATATAATTGTTACAGAAAATAAGAAGTACTTCTGTGAAGAAAAAAAAAAAAAAAGAAATGTAAATATCATTAATAGTAATAACATTGCAATTGCAGTTAAAATTGTTACATGGAAGCTTTGTGGTTTCTACCACTTTTCTGGTATATATGTGCTCACCCTTCTTCTCATCTTCTGACTTTCAGGGTTAATGGTTTTGTTTTGATGGTGGGGATGGTGGGGATGTTATGGCAAGTTGTCATGTCTGGCATCCTTCACTTTGAAAGATAAGATGCCTGTGTTGATAGTTTCTTCTTCACTCTAGGACCCACTTGGAGTTTCTTTTATATGTAAGCTGACACACTTTCATGTTTCTCTTTCATCATTAGTCTCATGTTCCATGTTACACTTAATATTACGATATAAGGTATTTTTTAAGTGTGCTAGATACTATTACTTTGTTTGCTTTGTTACCCTTAAACCCAGGTTTGTCCTCAAACCAGGAGACGCTGTCTGCAGATCTGTGTTTCTCTAACTGGCCAGTGGTGAGATGCTTATGACTATGGTGTTTACAGTGTCAAGCCTGTGCCCCATCTCTCGTGCCCTGCCTGTACACCTGCCTCTGTACCCCATCCTCAGTCTCCTGAGGGTCTCTGGGTCTTTCTGTCATACCAGGCCTGTACTATATTGTTAAGTTACAGTTGTAAAACTATGATGGTACTGCACAAAGGCAAAAGAAATAGAGCAAATTAGCCATAGTCCCTTGATTGACTAGAAAAATTGCTCAGGCTGTACTCTACAAACCCTTTGTGATGTGGGGAGCAGGGCAGGGTTTGTGCTGCTTCCTTGCAGTGCATTCGAACTCTACCTTTTCTACAGTGTCACTTTTGGATTTTGATGCAGTTGCAGAAAGTTATTCACAGGTGTCTCTTTGGATTATGTTAATTGGAATATGTGCAACTGCCAAAACCAATTACCTCAGATTGCCTAGTCAATGCCTTTGGTGCTGGATAAAGGCTTTTTTAGACTCATTTACAAGGGGTAATAGTGAGTAGGCTGTGTTTCATGATTAAAGTTAAGAGTTTGATTTTGATCTGAATAAAATTCTGCTGTGAAAATCTGTTTTAAATTCTATTGCTTAAATCATATCTAATTCGCATGTAGTATGGTCCTTGTAGGGTAGGATGCTCTGTTTCCCATTGCCAAGCAACAACATGGGGGAGACAGGCCAGTGTTCTCAGTAGTGGTTGTGTCACCAGGGCTCCAGGGCTCTCTGCTCTGCTCTGCTACCTGCCTACTGTGGGATTATAAAGGAAATGTCATGACTCTGAGTCATAACAATTTCTATGTCAAAAAGCAAAGCATATTTTCTAAGCACTGAAATGTATTGGTCTGCTCATTTTTCATGATTCGTAATATGTATTTTCTGAGATAAAAATAGTCCTTGACACCTCGTTAGTAACAGCAGCTTTACTTGACTGAGCTTGTACTAAGAGAACACTGAAAGTCACAGCATCACATCTGCTACAGTTTGTTTTCCTCTGAAAATATTTCTTTTCTGAATTTTAATTGTCAAGTCTTAACAAGTGATGGGGCTCTAGAAACAGGGCTTGGGGATACTGGGTCAAAGTCGTTATGGCTGTTTGATTGTTTAATACATATGAAGCAGATGGTAGAAGTGAATAGTTAATTTTCATAGTGAAGGGGAATCATGAGAGAGTCTAGCAATCTCTGTGGACTCATGCTCCTTAAGGTGTTCATAAAGGGTATGGAAAAGGGGATGACAACAGATACTGTGATAAAGCTGGGCTTTCCAGCAGGTAAACTGGAAAAAAAAACCAAGGTGACAACAGCAAATGGCAGACTTAAAAAGGAAGCAACTGTTCTTTGTATCAGAATGTAGTTATACCATGGGAGGCCTCGCTATGGAAGTTGTACATGGTAAAAATGTGCATGGACTGAATAAATTTGTGGAGAAGAAGGTTCACTGATACAAAATAAAATTGATAGCATTTCTGGTTCAAGTCCCCATGGCAAGGTGGGAGGGTATCCTGGAGAAAGCTCCATAGATACCTGCTTTTAAATGCCATTGGAGAGAGATACTTGGCTAGGTGAACCTTTGTTCTGAGTTGAAAGGCACACTCTAATGTTCTTCTAAAGCAAATGAATAAACTCATGGGAGCTTGCTTCCCTACCCCTTCATTTTCCTTCCCTCTTTTCTAGTATCCCCTTCTTTCCTGTCACAAAGTCAAACACTTTCTCCAATTAATTCTTTTTCTCATCCATCCCATCCAATGTTACCAGAGATCCACCCAGAAGCTGTTATTGTTCGTGTTTCTTATATGGTGTCCTTTGTTTTTCAGCTGTCTCTCCCTCTGCCTTCCAGGTTCTTGGTCCTTTCTGTGCCTTGGCATCTTCCCAAAAGGATCCTCTTTATTTCTTCTCCCTCTATCTCTTAAGTTTTCATAAAGTTTTGTCACTGGTGCCCTTCTGTTATTCCTTAACCTCTGGGTAATGTCATTTTGAAATACTCTGTAAGGCTCCCTGTAAACAACTGTTTTACTGTTTTCCTTAAAGTCTGTCATAGTTATTTTTCTGTGCTGTGCTTGGGGAGGTTGTTGGTGGTTAACTTCCCAGCTGCTCATCTGAGTTTTACATGGGTTTTCAGTACTTGCTGCTCTGTAGCTGTGGAACAGCTATCTGCAGATTCACCATGACAAGACAGCATTTGGGACAAAAGCAGACTTTCTGTGTGTTTGAGTGAGGGACCAGAACCCCGTGTATGTGACATTTAGGTACATCGCAGGCAGTAACAAGGATAGAGCCTAGCATTTCTTCATGCTGACAAACTGCTGGTTTATATTATGGAAGTGACTGCCTTTCATTCAAATGATTTATAGGCATTCAAATGATGTATAGGCTGGTATATTTGGCTTTTGAAACATACCATTGGAGCAAAAATTAATAAGTACATGAAACTTCTGTTTTTGTTAACTTAGGAGACAAAGTGCTATGGAAGTTTACATTTGGTATCTTCTCTCTTCAGGGCCAAAGTGGACCTTCAGGAGGAAAGGCAGTCCCACCAAGGGCTGCTAAAGCTGTATCTAAAAAAAGGGTAAGATTCACAAATACACGTGCCTTAAAAAATGTTTTTCCTTCTTTATCTATGAGATGCAAAGTAGTTTCAGTCTGAACAATGGCTTGTTTTATGGAACTGGTAACATTCCAATTGGTTTAGCAGTAAGGGTATTTCTGCCGAGAAAAGGCAATTATATTATGAGGTTAGAATATAAATGGCAGCTAACACAAATGCACAATTTAGGTAAAATGCGATATAAAAAGATAAAAATAAACAGGGACTGTGAGAAAACTGTCTGCTCAGTTTAGAAATGTCAAAAAATAATGCATATTCACTTAATTAACATAGAAATACAAACATGAGGGTGGTGAGGCACTGGAACAGGTTGCCCAAGGAAGCTGTGGAAGCCCCATCCCTGGAGGTGTTTGAGGTCAGGCTGGAGGGGGCTTTGAGCAACCTGGTCTAGTGGGAGGTGTCCCTGCCCATGGCAGGGGGGTTGGAACTTTAGGTGATCTTTAAGGTCCCTTCCAACTCTAACCATTCTATGATTCTGATTCTATGTTTCTATGATTAGAGAAAATAGCATTAACTTTTTTACTGTAAGCCTCATGATAAGGTTTTTACTGTCAGGGAGGTAAATGCTTATAATATCTTATTTAATCTGCCTTCCTCTTATTTTGTTCCATTGGCATAGATGGAAGAGTACATGCCTTTAAACAGGCATGGTGATAAACAGCTTTTGCATTTCTCAGGGCAAATCACAGTCTTGTTAAATGTTCATCTTTTGACCCTTTGAAAGTGAAAAGTTATTTACTTTTAAATGAAAAACATAAATAAAAATGTTAAACCCACAACACTTTTTATCTGGTTCACTAGGGAAAACAGCCACTGAACTAACTGGTGTCAAAGTGTGTATGATGAATGTCCTACAAGCAGGTGTTCACGTGGGGAGCATTAAATCACAAACTACTGTTTTGCCATCATAGTCTCTTATGTACCAGAGCACCTGACCTTCCTTACAGCTTGCCTCATTTCAGCTCCCTCGGGCTGAAAAAAACAGTCTTCAGCCTGTGACTTTCCCTGAATGCCTGGCATGTGCAGAATTCTCTGTTATTTTCAGCCACTGCACGTTTTCACTCAGCATTGTGCTTTTTCCTTTGTGGCATTCTGCAGATAGTGAAGCTTTGCTGGGCCCAGCCTCTCTGCCTGCAAACAGTCTTCACTTATGCCCGGGACTCGTCAGCAGCTCTGTGTGGCTCTAAGGTTTAGCAGACCTGAGATAACTGTATTTAAAAGAATGATTGATTTATTTTAAATCAACCCATTACACATTTCAATCTGAGGGAGAAATTTTGCCTGGAGCGGTTAAAGACTTTAATCAGCAATTTTGTGTTGTGGCAGTTTGTCCATAATGACAATTAATTGAAATCCTGCAGTGATTCATTTTCCTGTTAATGATATCATATCATGACATTAGCCCAAGCCCAGGCCAAGCAAAGCAGCTCATGTGTTGAACAAATTAAAACCTGCTGGCCTTTGCAATAGAATGAATAACGTTCCTCCAGGAGCAGCATCCCTATAGCTTTGTATCTTGAATTAACACATAAGTAGCTTATAGAATAGCACTTCAGAAGTAACTGCAGGTCCTTGGCTTGTGACCTAGATCAATCCTAAAGTGTGATTCATTTGCGTGTTTTATGGTTAGAAAACCCCTAGAATTGCCAACTTTTAAGCTGAAATTGAAGCAAGTTATTTGAGTTTTGTTACTGGAGTGACTCCAGTTTTATATAGGCCAGGAATTACCTTCAGACAGCAACTCCTACAACCCACTGGACTCTTGCTGGCAAGTGTGGCCATTCAACAATCTTCAGATTTGGGCCTGCCATTTGGGGTTATCTGCTCTGCTCAAAGCTTGGGTGGGTGGGCAAATGTTGGTTTTATGTCCTTGCTCCATGTTTGGAGAAGTGCCTCTTTGGGAGGGAGCAGAACAGTCACAGTCTTGGTGCACCAACAGGCTTGTTGTTCCCGAGCTAGGATGAAGATGTCTCCACTGAAGCAGGAGAGGGGGATGAACATGTGGCAGCAAAGACTCTAGTCAAACCCCCAGATCAACTGGAGCTGACTGAAGCTGTGAGTAAAGCACTGCCTGTGGTTGTTATGAGATGTGTGCAAAAGTCCATGAGCCGAAGCCTACCTCTTACCTGTTTGCTTTGGAGGAAATTCTGCTAGGGTAAAACTCAGTGTTTGCTGAAGTACAGTGTCCACAGCATAAACTGAAATGGTTTTCAGTGGGAAAACAAGGACAATGTGCTTTGAAACAGAGTTTTGGGCTTAAAACAATATAACTGCAAGGAGCTGATCCAAGAGGGGAATGGGGCTGGGTCTTCTCTCGTATAAGGGAGACCCCAGAGCCAACCGTGAGTACAGGGAGGTGCCTGAGAGTTTTATGGCTATTTCATCCCAGCTTGGATCAGTAGGACTGCAATCAGTCAACCTTCCAACTGCAGTTGTCTCTCTCTTCTCACTGCTTTATAAAACTGTAGCATTGCTCACTGTCCTCCAAGTAAGCCTTGAAAGGAAGCTATACATACTTGCCCCCACTCAGGTGGTGAAAACAGTAAACACCAGCATTGTTTTTTTGTTCACAGTGGTTGATCTTGCAAGCTCTGCTACCGAGCTTACTGTTTATTCTGTTTGCAGAGAGTATGTGCTTCAAGACACACGTACTTTTTCTTGCCATATGCAGCTAGCATTTTTCAAGCTCGTAGCTTAGATAAGACTTGACAGCTGAAGAACTCAAGACAGCCCATTGAAATACTTCAGCAGGAAACAGGATGACTGTTCTGGATTCTGCTCTGACCCAGCTTGGCTCCAAGCACTGTTCTTGTGGAGTTATCAGCATCACAGGGGGATCTGCAGCAAACTGAACATCATAGAAATTAGTATAAGACTGGTGATTTTTGTGTGCTGTACTTTATGTAAAAGATGTTTTTTTTTATTTACAATATTATTTGTTTCCATTTCAAAGGAATTAAAAGAGGAATTTACACGCATCCTCACAGCTAATAATCCCCATGCTCCCCAGAATATTGTCAGATACAGCTTCAAAGTAAGTATGGCATGACCTGTAAAACTAGGATGATATTTTTTTGCTATTAATTGATTTTGCATTTTCCTTTGATTTATAAGCAGGTAAATTTCCTTTTAACGTGGCTTCATGTTTTTACACATTTTACTGCCAAATTTGCAGAGGCTAAAAGTCTAAAAACATTGATGTATTTATTCAGAAGTAGGGATATAATGATTATTCAGCAAGATCTGGCAATGAACATAATTAGTGCAACAAATCTCAGCTGGTAACTGATTTCTGTAGTGTTGAGAGGAGAAAAGGCAATGCTTTCTCCTCAGTCTGTAAGATAGTTATGCCTCAGTATCCTCACATCAAGATTCAGTTGTTTGAATTATAGGAGAGCTCAGAAATGTGCTTTGTGAAATACTCTTGATTACTCTTGATATTCTATGATTCTATGAAATCACTGACAAGAGCTCTATTCATGATGAGTAGGAGTGAGCAGGGGAGGGTGCATCAAAGACTGCTGGGAAACACCCAAGAGTCACCACACCTTTGTATTTGTGTGTGCAGAGCATTGGCTGCATTACCCTGGCACAGCCAGCTCTTGGTAACACGTACAGCTAGCAACACAGGCTGCCGCAGGGGGAGAGTGGAATGATGGCTTTGCTTCCCACTCTTCCCCTGGAAGGATTGCACACTCTGAAAGAAAGGACACAGGGAGAGCTCCTCCAGGTCTGCCTGGATTGTCCCCAGTCTTAGGCAGGGAACAAAGAACAGGTGAAACATTCCCTAGCTGGTCGCATCTCTGTGCTAGTGTAACTAGTTTGACCAACCATTACATGGGATCACCAGAGAAAGGAAATAAATCTTGTGGAAGCAAATAAGGACACTTTCTCTTCTATTTGGAGTTGATATTTTCTATATTTATGGGATGGAAACAGGTCATGAATGATCCATATAGAATGGTTTGGGTGGATAGGAACCTTAAAGCTAATCTTGTTCCAACTCCCCTGCCATGGGCTGCAACACTTTCCACTAAACCAAGTTGCTCAAAGCCCCATCCAGACTGGTTTTGAACACCTCCAGGGGCATCTAGACCTTCCCTGGCCAACCTGTGCTAGTGTCTCACCACCCTCACAATAAAGAATTTCTTACTAACATCTACTCTAAATCTCGCCTCTTTCAGCTTAAAACTGTTAGCCCTAGTCCTGTTGCTCCACACCCTAATAAAGAGGACCCCCCCATCTCTCCTTTGTCCCGCTTTAGGTACTGGAAGGCTTCTATAAGGTCTCCCTGGAGCTTTCTCTTCTCCAGACTGAACAACCCCAGCTCTTTCAGCCTGTCTTCATAGGAGAGGTGTTCCGCCCTACTGATCATCTTCATGGCCGTTCTCTGAGCCCGCTTCAATAGGTCCATGTCCTTATTATGTTGGAGGCCTGAGAGATGGACACAGTACTCCAGGTGGTCTCCCATGAGGATGGAGTAGAGTGGCAGAATCACCCCCCTTGACTGCTGGCCAAACTTCTTTTAATGCAGCCCAAAATGTGGTTTGGTTTCTGGGCTGTGAGTGCACGTTGCCAACTCATGTTGAGCTTCTCGTCCACCAACACCCGCCTTCCCCTGAGGGGCTACTCTCCAGCCATTCACTGCCCAGCCTGTATCCCTGTGTTGCTCCAACCCACATGCAGCAACTTGTGCTTGGCATTGTCGAACTTAATGACATTTGCATGGGCCCATCTCTCAAGCTCATCCAGATCCCTCTTGATGGCATCCCTTTCCACCAGTGTATTGACCACTCCACACAGGTTGGTATCATCAGCAAACTTGCTCAGAGTGCACTCAGTCCCACTGTCCACGTTGTTGACACAGATGTTAAACAGCACTGGCCCCAACAACACTCATCACTGTTCTCCACATGAGCATTGAGTAATTGACTGCAACACGGAGTTCACACTTTCACTATTCAGCCAATAGCTTATCCACTGAGTGGTCCATCCATCAAATCCGTGCCTCTCCAATTTAGAGACAAGGATGTCCCGCTGAACAGCATCAAATACTTTGCACAGGTCTAGCTAGGTGATATCAGTTGCTCTTCCCTTATCCAGCAACCTTGTAACCCCGCTGCAGCAGGCCACCAGATTTGTCAGGCCTGATTTGCTCTTGGGGAAGGCATGTTTGCTGTCACCAATCACCTCCTTATTTTCCATGTGCCTTAACATAGTTTCTGGGAGTATCTTGCCAGGCACAGAGGTGAGAATGAATAGCCTGTGGTTACCCAGGTCTGTCTTTTTAAATTTTAAAAAATGGGGGTTATGTTTCCCCTTTTCCAATCAGTGTGAACTTCACCAAACTGTCATGACCTCTCAAATATGATGGATACTGACTTAGCATCGTCATCTGCCAGTTCTCTCAGAACCCATGGATGTTTCTAATCAGATCCCATGGATTTGTGCATTCTTAAGGTGCCCCAGATGATCTCGAACCTGATCTTCTCCTACAGCTCATGATTCTTCATTCCCTCAGTCCCTGCCTTTGTCTTCTGTGGCTTGGCTGGTGTGGCCAGAGTGCTTGCCAATGAAGACTGGAGCAAAAGAGTTGTTGAGTACCTCAACCTTCTCCTTCTACAGTTTCCTTCCAGAGAGAGCACATATTGAGATATCGAGGTGCTGGAGCAAGTGCAGAGGAGAGCTACGAAACTGGTGAAAGGCCTGGAGAATAAGTCTTATGAGGAACGATTGAGGGAGTTGAGATTGTTTAGTTTGAGGAAGAGGAGGCTGAGGGGAGACCCCATCACTCTCTACAACTGCTTGAAAGGGCATTGTAGAGATATTGGTGCTGGTCTCTTCTCACGGGCAATTAGTGATAGAACAAGAGGGAATGGCTGCAAGCTGCAGC
>VZTM01042683.1:147436-162688 GCA_013400555.1 Jacana jacana | reverse complement strand
AGAATGATATAAAGAAGAATATGAGTAAATAAAAGACATAGTGACAGGAATTATTTGACTGGAGACTGTGATAAGGGGCTCCTGGAAATCTCTCAAGTACGTCCATCATCCAAACAAATCTAGAGAGAAGAGGACGTGCTACATCCGAGAGCAGTGATACAACTTTTGAAATTTTCCCTCAGTTTTCAATAAAGACAGCAAACAGAACATGGTAAACACAGAATATCAAAGGGGAATGACACGAAATTTTCTGAGCTGAAATTAGTTGGAAACAGAGGGAACTAGGCAGAAATGTTGTATCTGCTTATCCTGTTCTTAGTGTTTCTGAGCCACCTGTTTATGGCTCTGATTACAGAGAGGATCCTGGCCCAGAGATACTCTTGGTCTGATCCAGTACGACCATGATGTTGCACGAGCAAAGAAATGGCAGTGTCTGAGATGGAAGCAAAACACAAAAATCTTAATGCAGTTAAGTTAATGCAAGCTAGCTCTGCTAAACCGGAGATGACAAGGCATGAAATCACAAGCATGATAGTAAGGATTTTTAATTAATCTATCAAAAGAGGGGTGGAGCTATGTAATTGGAGTATAACAAGGATATATGTAAGAGGGATAAAAATGGTTCTATTAGTTTGGCCTTTGACATTACATGAAGCAATAGAATTAATAAGGTGAGAAGGAACAGAGAATTGGGAGTAAATATGAAATGGAATAAAATAGCAGGTGTTTACCAAAAGTAGGCTGTGTCCAAGTAATTTCAACTCTTTCTTTAATGAAGGAAAAGTTATATTTTCCTTTAACAAGGAAAGTATAGTAATGGTATTTAGCTGAAATTCTCTAAAGAGATTGCTATAGTGCCTTTGGGAAATGATTAGATAAACCAGAGAAGTTATTAGTATAGATTGGGAGTGACCAGTGGAGAGGAAGACTGCATTTTGGACTATTAAAAAAATATTTGATAAGGTGAGGGGATGACAGGGAGAAACATGAGTGTATTGTTGAGTTGCGATATGGCTGTGAGAAGACAAGCACATTGCTGTTGTCTATTCTGTGAGGGGTAGCAGAGAAATACTGTTATGCAAGGTGGTATGATACCTTTTCTTGAGTTTGTACAGGGATATATGATTGTGATCACCCTGTTTCAGAGATGATAGATTACAAATATATATAGATATGGAAATGAGGATAGGAAATTAAAAGCTTGAATGCAAGAAGAGACCTAAAAAATCTTAGCATATTTACCTGGTAATGCAAAGGTAGGGAGGGAATCTAAGGTAGATAACACAGTGGGAGAAGGATTACCAAGGCAGAGGATAGCATCAATAGAAATGCAAATGGATATGAACCCATTAGGAATATATTAAAGCTGGAAGTTACTGCGCTGGAAGAGCCTCCAATCTCCTCTGAAACAAAAGCAGTGAATAGTTTCTTTAAAAGTCCAAAGAAAAATTATATTTAACTGCAAAATGTGCATTCCTGAATCATGTGAGGTGCTACACCGTTGTTTGTTCCTGAGATGTGCCCAGTGACATCTCCCAGCTCACAGGGTCATAATTGTCATCTGGAAGCTCTGGGATGACCACAATTACTTTTGAAACAACAGCTGAAATTCAAATGCAGCTAACCTTCACGTTATTGTTCACCTGTTCATGGTCAGCCCAGGAGTGGATGGGTGGCTACCAACTCCCTTGTTTTCAATCTGCTATTTAGAGCGTATCAGAACTCAAACCAAACAGTGAAAAAGAAGAGATGGGTACAATTCTGAAAATTAATAACTACTTGACATGATTCAACCCAGGGACTTTGGGATTTGCTGTGGGTGTTTGTAGTGCATGGAGGTGTTGACCAGTCAACAGATGTCAACACCCCTATAATTGTGCTTTTTTTCTTTTCAAGCCAGGAGTTCTTCTAGTCGCAGTATATGTATTGACAGAGGAATAAGTAGTTACAACACTCTTTTTAGGGTGGGATTTTTCTTCTGGATATGCAGTTTTACACCAGCAGATGCTTTTTTTTCATGTTTCACTTTACTGGAGTTACACATTGCAACTGGCCAGCTGTTGGGAGGCAAATGTGAAGCAATTACTGTTAATGAATAGTAGAGCAAGACCAAGATATTTATTTTCAAAGTCCTAGCCCGTTATCCATCTTCCATATGATTCAATTAATGTTACTGCTGTTCTAAAAATAAATTATGCACAGAAATAAACTACACAAATTTGTTAGCTGATGAGCTCTCATTACATTTGGCTAGATAGCCCAGAGTTGGCGTACACCAAAAAAAAGAGGTTGAATCATAACTTTCAAAAAAAAAAAAAAAAAAAAAAAAAAAAGATAAATTAGGCCTATCACTTCCACTGAAGATTTATTTCAGTAACATACAGAATAAATCAAACCTGAAATAGGACAGGATCCAATGAGAAAATAACTTACTCTGATCCATTTTAATGCCAAAAATGTAGTTATTCATGGCTGCATAGCCAACAGCATAGCTACCTAACAGGAAAGCTGACTTAAAGCTCTTTCAATTAATCTGGATAGTTTCCTGCACTGGTGGAAAAATTCCACTAAATAATACATTGTTTCACTATTTATAGAGTTTTTTTTTGTTTAAAGCATACTTTCCAGTGACTGAAAAGAAAATAAATATGGAATCATGGTAACATAGAATGGTTTGGGTTGGAAGGAACATTACATATCATCTCATTCCAACCTCCCTGCCAAGGGCAGGGGCACCTTTCATTAGGTGAGGTTGAGCAATGCCCCATCCAGCCCAGATTTTAACAATTCTGGGGGGCAGGTCATCCATAGCTTCTCTGGGCAACCTGTTCCAGTGTCTCACCACCCTCACAGTAAAGAATTTATTCTTAATATCTCATGTAAATCTCTCTTCTTTACGTTTCAAACCATTACCCTTTGTCCTATTGCTCCACTCCCTGATAGAGTCCCTTCCCATCTCTCCTCTTGGACCCTTTTAGGTACTGTAAGGCTGCTAGAGAGTGTCCCCAGAGCCTTCTCTTCTCCAGGCTGAACAACCCCACCTCTCTTGGCCTGTCTTCATATCAAAGGTGCTCCATCCCCCTGATCATCTTAGTGGCCCTTCTGTGGACCTGCTTAAACAGGTCCATGTCTTTCTTATGCTGGTGGTCCTAGAGCAGACCTACAGTACTCCAGGCGGTGTCTTGAGAGAATGGAGTTAGAGGTGCATAATCACCTACCTCAGTCTGCTGGCCACACTTCTTTTGATGCAGCTCAGGGTACAATTGGGTGTCTGGGCTGCAAGTGCACATTTCTAGCTCATATTCATGTTTTATCCATCAACACACCCAAGTCCTCTGCAGGACTGCTCTCAATCCTTTCACTGCCCAGCCTGTTTCCATGTTTGGGATTGGTCTGACCCAGGTGCAGGAATTTGTGCCTGGCCTTGCTGGACCTCATGAGGTTCACACAGGCCTGCTTCTGAATCCTCTTCAGGTCTCTATGGATGGCATCAACCATGCCACTCAGCTTGATGTCATCATAGATGAGCATGATATAGCATTCAACTTCGGGAACAAATAAAGTAAGCCTTCTGACCTGCAGTCCAGAACTGTATCTTAGGTTGGAAATTCAGAATGCTTGTAGTGCAAGTTTCCTTCTATGTGCAGGAGAACAAAAGCAGTCATCTTGCTCACGTCTGTAGGGTACAGCACTGCCATTCTTCCCCAGTTCCTTCCAGTAGCAGATGTGTGTTAAAAAAAATAAGAGAATTTTTTTGCCTGCATACTAGGTGAATGGAAGCTAACACATCTGAGGAACCAGCAGGAAGCCAGGGGATTGGTTCTTTGTACCTCATAACCATGTCTTTAACAATGTTGGAGATAAAGTGTTTATTGTGTTTCTCTTTATCTATCTAAATCAAATTGCAAGCTTTTCCACGTTTAACTGTAAATTAAGCTTAGTCAGAACAATATGCTGGTGTTAACCAATGAAATTTTTATAGTCATGATGCCAATATTACTGGACAAATGTTAGCAAAGGTGAATTGCTTTTTTTCAGTAGGTGTTTTAGAGGGAGACAGGTCTTACTGTGTCAGAAGCAATAGGCAACTGAGAGTCAAAAGAGAGAAATCTCAGGATTTTAGAGTATTGATTTTTACTTGAGATGTTTAAAGCATCCTCTTTTTCTCCCCCTTTAATTTCTCTTAATACTTATGAATTCCTGATACCATACAGTGTTAAAATTTGAAAATAACTTTTCTGGCATTTTCTTAAATTCTGAACATGACAGTAAATTATCTGTGCTGTTCTCAAGAAGTCCTCCCACAGAACCAAGAAAAAACTGAAGAAGATGAGAGTGGCCACACTGATTCAGATCAAGGCTCTAAGCACAATTGAGTGTGGGCAAGGACAAAGCAAGAGTATTTCTTGCAGGTATTCTTCCAGCCTTAACTGTTTTAATCTATTTCCTATCTGTGATGCTCTTTGGTGCACAGATGGAAGTACTTGTTCAGTCTCCTTTGAAACCACATACAATTTTTGCATCTTCAACACCATTTGACAAAGATGTGCATAGATCTTTCTATGTCATCCTTCTATAAGAGTGACCTCCTGACCAACTTTTGTGTATTTTGAACTTGACTTCCACTAGCTTCACTTAACACCCTTACATTTTGTGTCAGAAGAGACAGTGATCGGTCAGTCCATGCCTGTTTTCTCGGGGACCTGTCTCATGTCTTCCCCAGCCATCTCTTCTCCGGACTGGAAAGCCCCAGCCTACTCAATTTTTCAATTTTTCCTGGTACAGAAATCATTCTAGACTTGGAGCATCCTTCTCTGAACTTGGTTCCAAGTTCTACTTTATCCTTCCTGAGATGGGAGAAGACAACTTCACACTTTACTAAAGCAGCAGGCAAACTATGAATTTATAAAGAGTGTTTCAGGTTATAGAATTTCTTTATTTTCCTCCTTTGTCCTGGCTTTTTTTATGCAGTCCCTTGAGTTTCATCCTCTTTGAATCAAGACTCTCAGTCTCCCTTGAGTCTATGCAGAGCCCAAGGAAGAAGCAGAGGACTGGGATGCACATAATCTGAAATCGTGTTCTTGGTTCTGACTGTGACTGTGTTGGTGTAGTTTTGGCAAGCCACCTCACTTACTTTTCTCATGTTCAGGACACTCTCTGAGCTGTGTTGAGGATGACAAGTTTCTTTTCAGTGTCATCACTGTAGAGGAAATCATGCTGTGCTGGCAGCCATCAGTCCCTAGCAGGGGTTTAAAGATGAAAGACTTTGCATATGCCTTGGCATTTTCACACCGTTGCACAGAGATATGCTAGTGTTACCCTCATGGACCTGTGCAGTCTGGGGACTTTTAAGCCCTGTCCTTCCAGTTGCCACCACCCAGGCTTTTTATCCTACTTGCCTTTTAATCCAGTTTGGATTTTGCTAGTGATCACATATACACAAAAGATAGAGGGCACACTCACACAACAAAATAGTTAAGAATAAAGTTTAGTAAGAAGATGTTTATCAGACTGTGATGGTGGTGGATGGGACTCTGCCAGACAAACATACCAACCAGCCACCTACTGACAAACAGCCCCTGTTTTGCTCTCTTTTCTGGATTTGTCCGTGATGCTTCTTCCCCTATCCACCTGGACTGCTTCCCTTCTACACCCTTATCTCCTTCCATATCAAGAACCTGCCTCTAGTTACTTTTTCCCCATTGACCACAGTTTTTCCCCGTTGTTTCTGGTATAGTTTCCTAGGCTGTGTTAGCTTTACATGATGTTACACATACGATTACCTAAGGACTGCTGGCCTTGCAAGATGCCACTCCCTGAAAGGTTTCCAATACTTGCATACCTGCAGGTATATTTACATACTTTCACATACTCAGGCTTGCCCACTTGTGGTGCTTCCTGGGCAGGAGGATGGGATTTTCCACAGTATCAAAACAGTTCCCACAAGAGCTCAACGACAAACAGCCCTTTGCATGTTGGTTATATATTATATGAGCTTATGGATCTGTGAATGCATCAAGTTGGAATGACCAAGCGATTGAAGAACTCCCAAATCCTGCGATCTTTACTTAACACATTTTCCTGGTGGAGACAAGAGGATGTTCACGTGTGATCAAACATCTCTGATTTCATTTCTGAAGCTAATCAAGTGAGATGGGGGAGGGATCATGTGTGTGCTTTTAGCTCATCCCATCATGAGGTAGCTTGAATGCGTCAAAGAAGGCAAGGCTCTAACTGCCTTCACAGGTAAGTACCTTCCAATTGAGCTAAATCATGAGCAAACGCTGAAGTTACTGTAACTCAGCTGTGGATGACATCTAGCTAAACTAACAATAAAGAAATTCAAGTGCCCTAATCATTAAGCGCTCATGTGAGGAGCACCTAATTATCCTGTATTTGAGATGAAAGGACTCAGGTTTTTCAGTCACTCAAGGTCTGATGGACTTGTAAACAGATAGGAAATACATTTTTTCTTCCTTATTTTTCTTTTCAACAGGGTGATGATATAACCAAGATCTCAAGGGCTGCTAAAATAATGGAGCGGATGGTGAATCAGAACATATTTGATGACATTGCACAAGGTACAGCCCTGCTGGGAGATGCTTCTAACTCAAGTCAGATGTCCTGCTTTGAGTGGCCAAAAGGCATAGCTAGGATAGGATAGGATAGGATAGGATGGGATAGGATAGGATAGGATAGGATAGGATAGGATAGCATAGCATAGCATAGCATAGCATAGCATAGGATAGCATAGGAAAACTCCTAAAATGAGCAGGGCTTGAAACCTGCTGGCTCATACATTGCAAACTGTTCATCAGACCATGGGAATGCAAAGAGCATGACACATCCACCTTGCTCTGAGCTGGCTGGGGACAGCAGATCTGGTCAGCATTGCCCTTCCTGCAGCACTTCCCTCTCTCAGAAGATACTTCTCTCCTGGATACACTGGTGACAGCAGGCAAACAACTCTTTACAGGTGTACGAGTCCTAGCCATGGTCTCTCTCTCTCTGCTGTACTCATTCTCAAAGTTAATTTTGCAAGGGTTTTACTGTCTCTCCTCAGCTCCCTCCTGAAACTCCAGATCTAGCTCTGGGAGTGGCCTGAGGTCACTCCTCGCTCCAGGCTTCTGCTTTCTTGTTCATCCTTTGTCTGCTATTAGATCATCAGAATTTTTGTGTGTGTGAGGACTTTGTGCTTGATACAATGCATTTACTGGGCTTGGGTGCTGGTTTAATGTTGAGACCTATGGACTAAAAGTTTTAATACTAACAATTGGGTTGTGCAGAGATAACAGAGTATTTTTTAAAGCTTCCCTGGCACTACACTGTGCTGATTTATTTCTGATTTATATACTGGGACCTTTTTCTTGATTTTTTTTGTTTAGATTTTAAATATTTTGAGGATGCCTCAGACGAATACAGAGACCAGCAAGGAACCCTCCTCCCACTCTGGAAGTTCCAGTATGATAAAACCAAGAGACTTGCAGTTACTGCCATCTCCTGGTAAGTCTATTTATTAAGAAACTTACTGGGCTGTTCCTCAGGGGACCAGAATTATGACTCTGTGTGATGGCACCTTACAATGGTTTCTGTGTTCTCTGGGAAACACTGTTTTGAATAATCACAGTCAGATGCTTTGGCAGCACCTAGACGTGGCTGATGGCTCTGGCTGCAAAGCACCTTGTGTAAGGCCAAATGTGCCAGGCTTGTGCCGTTCAGCAAAATGTGAAGGTGCAGCAGGCTCTGAGCAGCACCAGGGCAAAGGCAGTGCAGTTAGCAGAGCAAAGGAGAGTCTCTTCCCAGAAAGCTGGGATAGATGTGTCATATCTTTGGGCACCCTGCTGTAGGAATCAATCCTGAAAAGCCCAGGGGAGGAGAAGGGATAGCAACTATATTATTGACAATTATCAACACAGCAGAATTAAAGCAGCAGAAAGGGAAATGCCAGCATTGCATGTATCAGACAGGTAGCACCATTGGATGTAAGAGGCTGGGGCACTAATTCCAGACAAAACCATGCTTGGTACATATTCAGTCACTGCCCAGGCAATGGTGGTGTTTGTGTACTGAGTTCTTAGACAGTTCACTTTAGTAGGCATTTGCCCTGCAGTCCACTTCTGCATATGTATTCCTGGTCAGTACAAACCAGTCACTGTTATTTTTCAATCACCTCTCCTTCTCCGAGATGTTATCGCCATGTTTATTACTGTGTAAAAAACCACTCATCACCAATATGAATGAGTCCTTTTACATCTTAATGTGCTTGATCCTCCCCAGAAATGGCTTGGCTCAGGCACTGAGCATGAGACATGAATGAGATGTACATAGTCAGCTCCTGTCTCGTGCTCCCCTGCACAAGGCCTCCTCCCGCCTGTTTGTGGGGCAGCGTGAACACATCTGTGTCTTGCCAAAGAGGACCTACGCAGAGGCAGAGCATGATTGCAGTCTTCTGTCCTTTCAAGCCACTGCAGTAATTACACTTTAACAGAATGTCAGGGATACAATTGTGTGAGAATTACAAAATAACAGTAAAATGAGATGGAAAATTGGGTGAGTGGGTGAGAAGGCGTCTTTTACAGGTAGTTTGTGCTGGTGTTATTTTGTCTCCAGTAAATGTTAACAGGAAGATAGCCCTGAAATTGGAATAATGACTACAAATTGCCTTATATAATAAACTTCTCTAATTTATTTTTTATTCTCACAGTGCTAGCAGTGTACTGTAGCATGTGTTGAGTGGATATTGAGCATTAGAATGCTTAGGTATTAGTCTAATCGGAAAAGGAGAAATGAAAAGAGAAGTGATTTGGTTTTATCAATTAATAATAGCAAATCAGAGAAAAACACTCATTGGATAATTTTCACATACATTAATTTCACAGAGTGGCTTGTCTGCAGGTTGTGCTCTGTGAGCTCAGGGACAGCAACAATACTGACCTCTGTCCCTTGTAAACCCTACGGTAACTGTCCACACAGTAGAAGTTGCAAAGCAGGTAGATGCTTTTCAAATAAAGGGACTTCAGAAGGCATAGTAGGTGGCTGACTGCTCCTAGTCAATATGCCTCAGCAAATACGCTGTTCACAAGCTGGGCCATAAGGGAATTTCCCTTCCTGGTCTGTGGGAATGATCATGAATTCATGAACTGATAGCTGTCTTTTGAAGCATGCCTCATTATTTAGTAACAGGTAGGGAAAGTAAGTTTATGGGGTATTATTCTGTTGTGGTTTAGAAACGACGTTACTCATGCCCCTAAAAGATGGAAATTGGCACATTCCTGCCTTTTTCCTTTCCTGAAAGACCTCATTTTTAAAAGCAAACTTTCCATGATTACAAAATGGATAAGCCAAGAGGTGCTGGAGATTGACATCCTGTCTGTCTATGCCCTTTTTATCCTTTTCATCTACTGCTGTTTTCTTCTGATGTTCTGTTTTTTTATGCATCTTGAGTCTGGAAGAATTACTCATACATGAACTTTACTAGTGCATATGTTCAAAGGGTCAGGTCCTCAGGTTGTATGCAGTCCTGTGAGAAAGGATTCTGATATTAATGTGTGAAACTGTGCATTTCTGTGGAACTATACGGTTAATTATAAGTGCAATCTGATATATATTTTCTCATTACAGGAATCCAAAATACAAGGATCTATTTGCAGTGGGGTATGGCTCTTGTAAGTAACAAATGCAAAAGAATCATTGAGAGATTTAAAATATTAAGCAGGTTCATTGATTTCTCTGGGGCATGGATTGTATCTCGCAGCAAGGACCCACCTAATTTCAAAACAGTAAATTGAGATTTAACTCAAGATAGGGATTAGACCTTTACAATCTGTGACATAAACATTCAGAAGGCACAGGCAGTGTTAGACAGGGCTTTTTTGGTTTATGACAATGCTGGCTCTCCCTTTGGTCAAGGACTTGCTTTGAGAAGCACCACTTAAATCCTTTTTGTCTCACTGGATGGGCTCTGATTTCTCTGTTCCTGCATTTTTAATTGCTGAAAGAACAAATATGTTAAAGTTTGCCAGAAGCTAATCATGAGAGACTTCTCTAAGTGTAAACTCATTGCTTTCTTGGTAGGAGACACTTTCCAAAGGTCTCTCCGTTTGGGCACATCAGGCTTGGATGTTGTGAAGAGGCACTTTCCCTGCTCTAGTATCTGGGATTGGATATGGGATAATTTTGGGAATCAATGAACATAAGGGTCAAGGGTTCTTGCATATTAATCCATGTTAATCTCTACTCAGTATTACTGCTCTCATGTTCAGGAAATGGAAAGGAATTCTAATATGTTGATGTTTTCTGACCTTTCCCCTGTTGTTTTGCTGTGTGCATTAGGTCTATCTGCACAGTTTATATCCAACCTTGCATTTCCTTCTGTTGAAAACCTCTTGTTGCTTATATAGAGACACTGACCGCTATATTCTGAATTCTTGTCCTCACATTTCCCCCTTTACTCCTTTGTAGATGGGATAGTATAGTCACTGTGAATAAACATTCTCTCTGCAGTTCTCTCACTCTTTTCTACTTTCCAGCTCTACCCAAAGGGCTGATTTTTGTGAATGGCTTCTTAGGGACAGGACAGCATTCTGGTACTTTCCCCCAGGGACCACTGCTTCCCAGGGAAATACCCAAAGGGAAGAGACTGGTTATGAGACAAGTTTTCTTTGGGTCTTTGTCACCCAGGTACTGTTGCCTTCTCAATGTTGTCTTCTCAGAAGACTACTCAATAAATTTTTCAGGTGCCCTGAAAGTGCTTCTGGGACTAGCCAGGACTCTTCTCCACTGTTAGTAGCTGCTGTAGAGTCACGTTGCTGGCATTCTCATGTAGTGAGCAGTGGCCTTAAAGCCTCAGCTTTACATCAGATAGATGTTATTAATTAATAGGGAATACAGACAAATTGCTAAAATCCCAAACTATTTTAAGTCTCCATTGGCTTTTACTCAGAGCTTATGAAGATCACAGCAGTACCCTGCCTGCACATCTCCAGGGCTCTTTGCAAAGATGTCCCCCAAAGTCTTACTACTAACTCTGACACAAAGGAGAGAGGGACTGAGAAAAGAACGGTATTACAAAAGCAGTAGAGACTTTTTCTTGCTGCATGAAGAGGACAGACTAGGTTTGTGAGAAGGACTAGGTGTTTTGACACAGTCAGTCTCCCCACTGTCTCTACCAAGAAAGTTGTCCTTCTTCTCAGAGTATTAGTGCTTTATTTACTCTAAAGTAAAAGCTGACTCTTCTGTAGGGCACTAATAATTCTCCAACTGGCTTGAAATAAAGATCAGTCATGGTGCCATAGGTCTGTTTGGGACTGTTTAGTTTGAGGAAGAGGAAGCTGAGGGGAGACCTCATCCCTCTCTACAACTACTTGAAAGGACATTGTAGAGAGGTTGGTGCTGGTTTCTTCTCATGGGTAATTAGCAATAGAAGGAGAGGGAATGGCTGCAAGCTNTAGAACAAGAGGGAATGGCTGCAAGCTGCAGCAGGGTAGGGTTAGGCTGGACATTAGGAAAGAATTCTTCACAGAGTGAGTGGTCAGACACTGGAATGGGCTGCCCAGGGAGGTGGTGGAGTCACCATCCCTGACTGTGTTTCAGAGTCAATTAGATGTGGTGTTGGGGGATATGGTGTAGGGTAGGACTTTGTAGAGTAGGGCTGATGGTTGGACTCGATGATCCCAAGGGTCTCTTCCAACCTGAATGATTCTATGATTCTAGGTAACCAGAGGTTGAGAATCGCAGATAGCATGATTAGACACCAAACTTTTTACCCTAAATACCCCAAGCCTCAGAACTCTGTAGAAAACAAGAGAGCAGGGGAGCCAAAGAGAGGACCTTACCAATAACTACATCTTTGCCCACCAACCATTTCAGTTAATCTGCTTGTGCTTGAAAATTGCAGGTACATATTTTTTATAGTGTGCTGAAAAAGTTAGAATCTGTTGTGAATATTCTGAACTACCAGAGCAAGTCATTTGGTATTTACTTCAAGGGAGCACCTGTTTCGAATGAACACTGAAGGCTCTCGGCTGTTATAAAACAACTAATGAAATTCATTTTTGAGAACTATAGTGCATGTGGGATAAAAAGCTTAGCACTGGGCTTCAAGGAGCTTGCTGTTATTCAGGAAAGTGATTCAAGTAGGTGTTTCTTTTCCAACACTTTGTGGTGCTCAGCAGTAGTCAAAAAGTCAAATAAAAAGTTGATGGGAATCAGTATGAAAGAAGAAGAATACAGAACTAATGGATACAGTGGAAACAAAATAAAAAACTACATATAAAGCAGCAGAAGGAACAACAATAGAAAATTAGAAAGAGAGCCAAATAAGACCCATGATTAACAGGCATCTTGATTACTTCAGAGTTCAGGATATGAACTCTGAGGAAGAATGTGTTAAGCTGTGGAAGGAAAAGGTCTGGGACAGTGCAGCAAGGATGAACAGAAATACATATAATGACTTGTGGTCAGAGAGCATAAGCAGTTGAGTATTCTTACAACAGACTAGGAAGAGGGACTTGGTATGAGCCTGTAGATTCATGAGTGGCTGTGAGAAAGTGAAAAGGGGTCAAATGTTCATTCTTGCCCATACAAGACAACAATGAGGAGACCTGATGAAATTACTGAGTAGCAGGACTATGAGAAATTTAAAATAGGATAATACAATACATAATGAAATTGTGGAACCTTGGAACCTTTCTTTCTTCCTTTGTGATCTGGAGGACAGAGACAGACACAGATTCAAAAGAGGTTGGATAAATTCATGGAGAGACAGTTTGCTTTTGGAAACCATCTGATCTAGTTAGATTGTAACTGCAAATTGCTGGAAGCTCTGAGTACGTACAAGGTTATAGACCTGTATTTGCTGAGGTTCTTATGGTATTTAAAAAGTTGCTACTCAGTACTGTTGGAGATAAGATTCTTGGCTACAGCGCCCTTTGGTGAGGCCCCAAACAGTCGTTCTTATGTATTTCTCTGTGAAATGAATGAAGTGAAATGAAACCAGATGGGTTGTCTTCATTTATACTGGTAAGAATTGCATTCCACTTGCAACATTGCAGCATTACATTTTCCTCTTAAAATGACATTTTACACTTGAAGTTCACTCCATCTGAGTCCTGGAAATGTTACTGTTAGTTTGCTGAGAAGCTTAAATTGGCCTCACAGTCTCTTTAATTCAGCAAGCAGCAAGTAGTCTAAAGAACAGATTAGGATCAGCTTTTGCAAAAAAAAGCATGCTGAGAAGTTCTTAGGATATTCCTTGCCTTGAACATCACCACAAAGTATTACCATGCTCACAGACCCTATGCTTGGAGAGTATGGGAACTGGGCAGTGCCTTCCTACTGCCCTGCCACTGAGGCTTAGGAGAAGAGACAGAAGATCAGGGATCCATATTAGTGCTTTCTGGGTTGTGCAGAAGGATTTCTTGTTTGTTCTGCCAGGGTCCGTTGTCCCAAGGGCAATGCACAGATGCAGAGAAAAGCAGGCCTAAAGTCAGTGGCTTGCCATCTGGGTGGGCAAGGAAACGAGATTTCTTACCCCATTTTCACAGCAGACACAGAGGGCATAGTTCACCTCAGCCAGCTGTAGCTAGGTCACAAGTAGGAACTGAGTCTTTGCCCTAGGCTTCCCCTTTAGCAGTGAGGGATGAGCACATCCAGAGGCCACCCATCACCCATCCGTAAGCCTGTTGTCTGAGACAGGAGCTTAACTAGCTTAACTTTCTGGAAGGGGTGGTCTCTCCCTGTAGACTGCAGAATGAGCCTCGCAGGAGCACCTAGCTTAAATGCCTGTCTCTTAGATGGCAAACATGAGGAGAGATGAATCCTGCCAGAGAAAATAGTCCTGCAGTAACACAGGGGTTGGGGTAGAGCCAGGGGCAGAACCCAGTTCTTTGGATACGTGTTGGCCATAATGACATCACCAGTCTTTTGTGCAGCACGCATTTGGGAGCACTGCCAGGAAAGAAATAATACATTTGTCCTATTGCCCAAAGTATACTTTTTGAAACAAAAGGTCCCTTGTTTACTGCGGTAAACAAGGTCCGTTTCCCTCCAGTGTGGCAGGTTCTTTACAAAGAGGTCCCTAGCCTCTGCCTTGCTTTTGTATCCCATTTCTGGAGCTTATTCGGATAAGGATTCCAATGCTAATGGCATTTCTTTGGCTTGAGACAGTCTCTTCGGAACAAGGAAATATTGTCGTCGCAATTTGCAATTCAGGATTTATGCTGCTTGGCTGGAATTAATTTTTATTCCCATCAGGAGGAGCTGTCTTTCTGTTTTTGTTTTTGCATAAATGAGGTTGCTGGGCTGCTGGCTAGGCTGACAGCCAGCAGTGCAGGGTTCAAAGAGGCTGTGATGGATGTTGGGCTTGTGTTCTGCCTTGCTGGTGGGAGCACCGCAAACACAAGCTCAGGTCTTCACAATCACCTCAGTTCACGTTCCAGAAGCAAGTGTGCCTCTGACAGCCTTCAGAAATTACTTTTTATGTGTAGCTCCATCTGACAGCACATGAGGTGAGTAGGGAAAATCAGTGTTTGTATGGCAAATGTATTTTATCCTATGGTTTCTTCTTCTTCATTCAGTGGATGTAACTTCCCAGTTACAAGAATGGGTAAGGAGTATGGACTCACACACTGGCAATCTGAGATATCTGGCAAAGGTATCTACTCAGGTTTTCACAGTCCTGGATCTGCGAAGGGGGCTCGTGGGCAGAAGTAGACCATGTAATGATGCTATACTGCTCTAGCTTTCTTGTGTAACATCAGCACGCTCAATTCTAGTGCCAGGGTCCTTACATTGGTGTGACTGCATCCAAAGTAACAGTTGTTATAGCTCTGTGACTGAAATAAATTGATGTAAATTCTGGGCCAGAGCTTTCACAGAGACAATCTGGTATTTAGTAGATGTCCTGAGTGTCCTTGATGCTGAAGAGTCATGGTTGAGTACTGAGACCATGGGCCAGCTCTTCACAGAATCACAAAATGATATGGGCTTGGAAGGGACTTCTGGATATCATCTAATCCAACCCCTAGCCAAAGAAAGTCCTCCTAGAGCAGGTTGCACAGGAACTTGTCCAGGTAGGTTTTGAATGTCTCAAGAGATGGAGACTCCACTAACTCTCTGGGCAGCCTGTTCCAGGGCTCTGCCACCCTCAAAGGGAAGAAGTCTCTCCTCATGTTTAAATGGAACTTCTTATGTACAAATTTGTGCCCATTTCCTCTTGTCCTCTCACTGGATGCCACTGAAAAAAAACTGGCC
>VZTM01042683.1:132076-147172 GCA_013400555.1 Jacana jacana | reverse complement strand
TGAAAAAAAACTGGCCCCTTCCTTTTGACACCCACCTCTTAAGTATTTTTAGGTGTTGATCGGATCCCCCTTCAGCCTACTCTTCTCCAGACTAAAAAGACCCAAGTCCTTCAACCTTTTCTCGTAAGAGAGATGGTCCAGGCCTCTAATCAGGTTGGTGATCCTCTGCTGTACCCTCTCCAGTAGTTCACTGTCCTTCTTGAACTGGAGAGCACAGAACTGGACACAGTACTCCAGCTGAGGCCTCAGCTGAGCATACAGGGGCAGGATAACCTCCCTCAACCCGCTGGTCACACTTTTCCTGATGCACCTCAGGATGCCATTGCTCTTCTTGGCTACAAGGGCACATTACTGCCTCATGGTCATCTTATTGCACTCTTACTGCACTGCTCTACATCATAATGTCAGGTAAACACAGGGAGACTGGGTGTACTGACAGAACAGTCTTGTATTTTCCTATTGCTCAAATGCACTGCCAATGAACGTGGACAGTCTTACATTTACTGCCCTCCACTGCTGAAGCTAATGGATGGTCATTGCAATAAGGATATTCCTGAATGGGACACACTCAAGGTGCTTCAGAGGGAACAGGGAGAGGACCAAATGAGCCAAGTGGTGTTAACAGCAAGGTACTGCAGCTTTCTGCTCACCTCTATGATTTGTAGGCATTGCTTGCTCTGCTGGAGGCCTCATCCATCAGCAGTTCTGCCACTCTTCAAGTCAATTCAATCTATTTATTCTCAGTCCTCCAAGATCGCTTAGTTGTAAAGGATGAAGTAGAGTTCCTCAAGGACCTAGTTCCTCAAGAGGAGTGAGAAACATTTTCTCGAGGAAGTAGTGAAAACAAGATAGCAAGATGAATGTCAAATAAGGTTAACGGGGTCAAGGAACAGGCTTTTCTGACTTTACAGGCAGCTTCTTAGCTAGGATCTGATCCTGCATAGAAAAGTGAAAGGAGGATTCATTACTACACACAATAACTGTTGATGAGAACTTGAAGAATCATGCATTTAGATAGAGATTAGGATAAAGAAAATGGCTGGTAACAAAACTAGCTCACTTTTAGAGGGGAAAAGTCATTCTCCGGGGACTGAGAGAGTGTTTGGAGGTGTGCCATTTTCCTCTCTTTTTTTGTGCAAGAAGCCTGGGCCCCTTCTGCCTTGAAAGCAAACAGTGGAAAAAAAGAATTAATAGAGAATTCCCAATAGATGATTCCCTCAAAAAATTTAATGAAAATTAACATCAGCTCTTGCACACCACATGTGCCTGTGCACAGCACGTTCCAAGCCCCAGAGACTTTGGCTAGGCCAAATATTTTATTTTGTAGCTAAATATTTCTCTGCCAGGTATGAATTTTAGAGGCATAAGTAATAAATATTAGAATCATAGAATGGTTTAGGTTGGAAGGAACATTAAAGATCATCCAGTTCCAATCCACTGCTGTGGGCAGGGATACCTTCCACTAGACCAAGTTGCTCAAAGACCCATCCAGCCTGGTCTTGAACAATTCCAGGGATGGGGCAGCCACAGGTTCTCTGGGCAACCTGTTCCAGTGTCTCACCACCCTCACTATAAAGAATTTCTTCCTAATATCTAACCTAAATCTCCCCTTTTTCAGTTTGAAACTGTTACCCCTCATCCTATCACTGGATTCCTTGATAAGGAGTTCCTTCCCAGCTTTCCTGTAGACCCCCTATAAGGGACTGGGATGGGTTATAAGGTCTCCCCAGAGGTTTCTCTTCTCCTGGACAACCCTAACTCTCTGACTGTTTCCACAGAATGCATGCTCCAGTTCTCTGATTATCTTCTGTGGACCTTCTTGTCAGGCATGATTTGCCCTTAGTGAAGCCATGTTGGCTGTCAGCAATCACATCCTTATTTTCCATATGCCTTAGAGTTTCTAGGAGCATCTGCTCCATGGTCTTGCCAGGTACAGGAGTGAGACTGACAGGCCTGTGGTTTCTGGAGTCTTTTTTTTTTCCCTTTTAAAAAATGATGGCTCTGTTTCCCCTTTTCCAGCTAGTGGGAACTTTACCAATCCTCCACAACTTTTCAAATATGATAGATACTGGTTTAGCAGCTTCATCTAACTCAGGACCCTTGGATGCATCTCATCAGGTCCTATGGACCTGGGCACATGCATGTTCCTCAGACAGTCTTGAACCTGCTCTCCTATGGTGTGCAGTACTTCATTCTCCCAGTCTCTGCCTTTGGATTCTGTTAATGGGTGATGTGGCCAAGCACTTGCTGGTGAAGGGTGGAGGTTAAAATCTTACTGAGTACCTTGGCCTTCTCCATGTTTGTTGTAGCCATGTCTCCCACTTCACTCTTTGGGTGTGTACAGTTTATTTCATCTTCCTTCCTTGTCCTATGTACCTGAAGAAACCCTTCTTGTTATTTTTGATGTCCCTAGCCAAGTTCAGCTCCAGCTGTGCCTTGGATTTCCTGATGCCCTCCCTTCCCTCTTGGGCCATATCCCTATAATCCCAGTAGTTATTTCCCTGCCTCCACTGCCTGTGCATTTTGGTTTTGTGTTTTAGTTTGGCTATCAGGTATTGACTTAGCCAAACTTGCCTCCTGCCTCCCCTGCCTCACTTCTTGCACATCAAGATTGAGAGCTTTTGTGTGCTAAAAAACCATGTCTTTAAATATCTCCCAGCTCTTGTTCTCTTCTGAACCTCTGAGGCCATTTTAATAAGTGGTCACATCATTGCTGCCATAGCCAGTCACAGGTTTGCCTTTCTGAATTTTAGGGTCCAAACTTTACATGTTACCCTCCTCGTACCCCTCAGGATTGAGAATTCCACCAGGTAATGATTGGTGCAGCCCAGGCTACCACCGGTCTTGACCTCCCTAACAAGTCCAGCAGTGCCTCTCCTGTGGTTGGGGTCTCCATCACCTGTACCAGGACATATCCTCAACACACTCAAGTAGTTTCCTGGACTGCTTGCAGTTCACAATGTCATTTCCCTAGCAGATGTCTTGGTAGTTGAAGTTCCTATCAAGGTTGGGGCCTGAGAGCCTGCTCCTGACAGGAGAGGACAAGATACCCAGTATCCAGCTTTTTCCAAGGAAAGGAAAATTATTAGGCACTTTGTACCCTGACAGTTTCCAAGAGTGGTTCTTACCTCATGATGCTATAGGGAGACATTGAAACCTTAAAGTCTTGGAAATCTGAGTTAGTGAAGATACTCTCTAACACAGAGCATAGGATCCTGAGCCTGTAAGCAAGACAATTGTGCCAGCCATCAGAAGGGACTTACTGTATCACTGCAGAATTGTGCCCTGACCTGCCAAGTACCTTCTCTTCATCTCTGGACAGTCTGTTGATTAAGATAAACTTGCAGAAACTACAGGATACCAGGAAACATTCCTTCCTGATCCTGACAGAAGAGCAATCAAAACGATGAAGCATAAGCTGCGGTCATAACTCTCATAAGGCAAGCCAATTGGTGCTCTGAGCATGGGGAGGAGGATCTTCTTGGAGTCAAGAAAGTAATGGACAACAGGCTGTATCCCATCCTGCCTTCATGTGTTGGCTGGAGGACTTTCCTTAAAAGCTGTATCAAAGCATAGATTTTAGAATGATGCTCAGTTTCCTTGCATCCTGGCCTACATCAAAAGAAGCGTGGCCAGCAGGTCATGAAAGGTGATTCTGCTCTTGTGAGATTCCACTTGGAGTACCATGTCCAGCTTTGGAGTCCTCAGCACAGGAAGGACATGGACCTGTTGGAACGGGCCCAGTGGAGGGTCACAAAGATGATCATAGTGCTGGAGCGCCTCTTCTGTGAGGAAAGCCTGAGAGAGTTGGGCTTGTTCAGCCTGGAGAAGAGAAACCTCCAGGGAGACCTCATAGCAGCCTTCCAGTATCTGAAGGGAGCCTACAGGAGAGCTGGAGAGGGACTCTTTGTCAGGGAGTGTAGCGATTGGACAAGGGGCAATGGTTTTAAATTACAAGAGGAGAGATTTAGATTAGATACTAGAAAGAAATTCTTTATAGTGAGGGTGGTGAGACACTGGCCCAGGTTGCCCAGAGAAGTTGTGGATGCCTCATCCCTGGAGGTGTTTGAGACCAGGTTGGACAGGGCTTTGAGCAACCTGCTCTAGTGGGAGGTGTCCATGCCTATGGCAGGGAGGCTGGAACTGGATGATCTTTAAGGTCACTTCCAACCCTTAATGTTTCTATGATTCTTGTAAAAATTCCATATCATGGTGAGTCTTTCACCTCCCTGCTATACTTTTCTAACTTAGAATTGGTCTGCCCCCTTGTAAATGCTATCTCATTTCAAGGTTTAATTTGTCTAACTTAAATTTTCATCCATTGGAACTCATTATTCTCTTGGCAGCGAGATTAAAAAGCCTTTCCACCAAGTCCTTCTCCATACATGGTGTAAGTGCCCATATGCACTGATGAAGACATCTCTCATTTTTCTCTTCTTTAGGCTGAACTCATCAAGCCATACTCAAGACTCGTTTTCCATCTGTTATGTTATTTCAGTGAACTTCCTCTAACCTTTTTCCAACGTACCCACATTCTTCTGGAGTACAAATGCCATAACCAGGCATACTCACCTAATTTCTCTCTTATGCATGCCACCCACTGTTGTGTCATCTTCAGGCTCTCTCAGGAAACATTTTATATCATTATGTAGATCAAACTAAAAATATTCACCAGACCTGGACTAAGAGCTGCTGCCTGGGAATCTGCCCTGGAAGCCATCTCTGTTCATTTCTCTTTCTGTTTTCAGCTCTACATTAGTCTCTGGCAGTGAACCAGTTTTTAATCCAGCTAGTATGTGCTCTGCTAATTCCATGTCACATCGTTTTTAAATCAAATATTCTGATGTACTTAACTGAATGCCAAATAGATATATTCTCTTTAGCACAGTATTTCATCAGTCATCCTGACAAGAGGGATGGCAGCTTTGACAAGATGCTTACCCTCTCCATAGGTCTGGGGATCTAAGTAATAGGGGAGATAATTCAGCAGGACTGGGGTCCTCACACTGGAAGAATCTAACTGCATACAGATAAGGGCTGTGATCATTAATTCATGTTAACTACTTGTTAGAAGCTATAATACTTTATCTGACCTTGAAATATAGATAAATCCTTGAAGTTTTCTATGAGATCTCACTCAAATTATGGAAAAAACAGCTTGTGGAGGCCAGCTCTCTGAAAGTCACGGGTACGTTAGGGACCTGTCATAGAAACTAGAACTGAAAAAGATTTCAAAAAGATACTAGTTCAGCATGCAAGATAGTACTTCATTTAAAACTTAGTCCACTTAATGAAGATTTCATGCACTGTAACTCCTGGCACAGGGCAAAGTCCTCTAGGGTAGGCAGTCCTTGTCACAAGTGTTTGAGGAGGAGAACCCTAAAAGCCTGAAGCAGTATAGGCTGTGAGCTTAAGGAGAATCACTGTTAGGAATCATACCATGTGTTTGCATGTGGGCAATTTTCTTCTCTGCAGTGGTAGATTTAAAGCTTGTGATGCAGTATGTGAAAGACAGTCTGGGCTGAATTAACATAATGAGCTCCAATTAAATGTAGTAATTTCTGTTGAATGACCAAAGACCTTTAAGTAAAAGCACTAAGAGGATTGAATACTGCCTAACAAATCCACATCTCTGAACCAGCTCACAGGAAGTCTCTTCAGGTGGCTTTGGAGATGTTTTTATATTTATAGTATGTTCCCAGAACAGGTAGAGAGATGTCTGGGAGGAAAGTTCCCTGCTAATCTTCCTCTAAGGTACACGGGTTTATTTTCATATTAAGAATAGAGATTGAAGACCTTGTCAGAGGGAGAAAGAACATTTTAGATGCTTAGATGAA
Source organism: Jacana jacana (assembly GCA_013400555.1). Lineage (NCBI taxonomy): Eukaryota > Metazoa > Chordata > Aves > Charadriiformes > Jacanidae > Jacana > Jacana jacana. The sequence continues at coordinate 141,335 of VZTM01042683.1, read as the reverse complement.
ATTCCTTGTCTTGTACAAGGCTGGATGTGCATTCAGTTCATGTGAGGGGACTGTGCTGGAGTTTGGGGGAGCTGGCCTGTGTGTGTCACACACAATGGCCTGTGTGCTGGACTGGGTCCAGCAGCAAGCTTCAGCCTTTTCAGACCCCACAGCTATTAATTAATTAAAATTAATTAAAGGCACTGAAGTTTTCTGATAACGCGAAAGGCTGATAGAGATTGATGCGGCCCACACACTGCAAAGAGACATTCGTATTGCAGTCTGGATTCAATTTACTGTTTGGCCTGTATTTGTGTAAAGCATGAAAATGCTATAACAGATTCCAGCTTTGGGAAAATGTCTCCGTGTCCATCCAGAGGCACGTGCCTAGGACTGATCTGAAGTTGATAAAACTAAATACGTCTTTAACGATAAAAAACCCAGGAGGTTTTACTCTGACTTTTTGGTAAGAGGCTTCAGAATTGGGTTGGGCTGACGTGGTGGCCGAGTGTTTCTTTTTAACTATGAAAGTGTTGTTTATTGACGTTTTGGTTATTTGTGCTCTAAGCTGAAATGCCAGTGATGCAAATTATTGATGGTAGTTGATATAATACTGATATCCAACTATCAGTAGTGAATTTTTATTGAGATAATAAGAGACAATCACAGGATTAAAACATATTGCTTGCTTAGTGGCTGGTGCTTTTAATTGATTATGCTTGTTATATCAGGCAGACTGAAGCCCCAGTAAGTAATATGTGAAGTTGCTGTTTGTAAGGGAATATTGCAACATGGAAAACAGGCACCAACAAAATAAGCACATATTAAAAAATAAATGGGAATATGTGAGTTCTGTTTGTGAATCATTGAAGAACATTTGTGTGGACACTGAGTACCCCCACAATGAAAAAGGAAGACCCTGGAGGACATGGGACTGTTCTGTATTAATCTGTGTGTGCTATTTGTGCTATGTGACTTTTTAATAGCTTTAAGGAGCTTTCCATGACTGCATTGTATTAATTAAAAGAGGCTGCTGGGGAAAAAAAGGCAGGAAATAAAACATAGCAATCAGAACATTGCCTCTGAGGCAAGCATATCAAAAGTCATTAATAACTAGGCCTAATGCTAATCTATGTTCTCAGCCAAGAAGAAGAAATAAAGAGAACATCACTGCTGATAAAATGTTTTGATGAGACTAATATCTGCGGGGTGGTGAAAAATGGAACAATGAGATCAAAGAGCGATTTAGATCCCTTTCGAGCAGAGCACAGGGCATCACTCTGCCTTACAGTGTCCAAGCATACATTCAAAGAAATTCAAGCCATACAACCCTACAGGGGGAGCCCTATCTTGAGGAGCAGTGATTTATAAAAAAGCTTGTGATGAAACCCCAGTGATGAGGGATGTGAGAGGCTGAAGGAGCCTTTTATGTTTAGTGCCTACCCTGGAAAGGCATGCTCACCAGTGGTGACATGCCAAGGAGAACCATGATAAACTGGGAAGGGTTCAAAAAAGAATGAAAGAATGATCTAAGAACAGGAAGACGCACCTGGGAGACAAATTCAAGGAATTCAGTTTGTTCAGCTTGTCAAAGAAAAGTTTATTAGGTAGTTGGATTGCGGTCTGTTAACTCCCTGTATTGGGAAAGCAGATCATGTAACAAAGGGATCTTTAATCTGCCAGACAAATGATGTAACAAGATCAAAGAAAAGCTGAATTCAGGCCAGAAAAAGTGTGGCTTTTTAATAGCAGATGGGTAAATGAGAATAGTTAATTTTGGCATGTACTAAATTCCCAACGTCTGGGAATTTTAAAATGTGGAAATTTTAAGGATGTGATGTTGCTGAGTTTTGTTCTGTTGCAGCCATGACTTTTTTGTTTGCCTGTTTTTGGTTTTTTTTGTTTTAAACAAGATCTAATGTAGAAAAATCTTCTGTTGTTTGTACCATATATTCTTTTGGAGACCGATTTATTTACTCTCCTAACCTTTTCAAAGGTTGCAATCTGTACTGTCTTGTGTTGGAGGTTTCAAAGTTCATTTGCAAAACATCTGTATCCTCCTGCATGGTCTGACAGACTTTGAAAAAGCTCCCTTGTGGAATCAGTGTTAGAAATTTAAGCCATCATACATCCGGTTTACTAAGACAACTAATTGTGGTCAATTAAACGTGATTATACTGAAAATTACAACACTTCAAAATATAAGTTTTGCAAATACCAAATATCTCTTACTACACATGCAGGCTCTGGGCATGTAAAATTGACAGTACCTATTATACTGTCAACCCTGTTAGTAAATATAACCTAATAAGTATGATAGATTAAGTGAATCATATGAAAGCCTAATTTCAGTTGCTGACTTAATTACTGATTTGTAATTTAAATTCTGCAAGCTTTGCCCAATTTTTTTCTAGCCTTCACATTTTCATTAATTTAATTTTAAATCAACTTATAACATCATCTTTTCTGTAGCGTTTTGTTAAACATGAAATAGTAAAGAGCTCTGTTGATGTGTTTGGGGAAATAGATGTATTGACAGGTTATCCTGGTTTGAGGTAAAACAAACCAATTTTCTGTTCAGTAATTTTAGGTTTTTAGCTGGGCCTCTTCTATCTAACTAAAGTCTGAAACTAACAGCACATTGTTCAGAGACTTTTCTCTCTCAAAGTGACAAGACCTGATTCTACCAATGGATGGTGCAGAGGCCCTTGCTTATACTTATTGCTAGCACAACCAAGGTCAGGTAATTTTGTTATTGCCCCGTTGGAGGGTCAGAAGCAGAAAAAGTGTTGAGGGGTCACACTTTTAGGGAGGAGGGGACAGGACAGGTGACCCAAAATTGACCAGCTGGGGTATTCCATCCCATCCGCATCACGCTCAGTATAAAAGCTGAGGGATCAAAGGGTCAACTCTCTTCCTTCAATGGCCAACGTCTGAGGAGGACCCTGTCTGTTCATCTGCCTCTGATCCTGATCTGAGCACTCCTGACTCTATTTCCGGAATCCTGTTCCTGTTGGTCACCCAGTCCAGCCTGGGACTTTTCCTGATGCTGCTGGTGACGTGATCATCACCCTGGGAACTTCATAAGGTTTTATATAGACTCTATACTGTTTTTCCCCTTTCTTTTATACTTTTTAATTATTCTTTTTACTATTTATTATCTTATTTATATTTTCATTAAAGTAGTTGTGTTTTTTTCTAAACTCCTGAATCTCTTTAATCCCTTCCTCTCCTCTCTTTTCCTTAGGTGGGAGGGAGGGGTCATCATCTGTCCGATTGGTCAAAACCACGACACAGATTTTATAGAGCTTGGAGATAAAGGTGCTGCTCAGCCATCCTGTTGTGTCTCCAGTACATTGCAGGCCATTAACTTCTACCCACTTACCTCTCTGTCTTAGTTTGATTCATGCATTTTTTTGTCCACAGAAGGCTAAACGTTTGTGTGCCATAGAGTCTTACCTGTTTGATTAAGCTAGTCTGATGCCTTCCCTTTCTTAGCTTTGACCCTGGGAACAGCTATATTTAAGTTGCTGTGGGAAATTGTTTTTCCTTTTAGCATTTGCATAACAGAAAGCAAGGGTAGATGGGTTAACTCTCTTTGTTATCCATGTCAAGGTGATGGCCTTGTAATGAAAATCAGCTAAAAGTCTTTCCACCTGTCTAAGCTGAGAGAACCCTTGACTCAGCAGGAGATCGTCAACAGATACTGAGGACAGACAAAACAGCTCCACATGCTCTCTCCTAAAAACATCATTTTATGCTCTATTTCAAAGATTCACTTTCTGAAATACATATATTCTTATGCCTATGTTGTATAAGCCAAACAATATTTGTTTGGATTTGTATTTCCCCTTCCTGCCGAATACTAAGGTTACATTGTTATCAAAGCTTGACTTTTCCATAGCAATAGTCCTGGAATGAGTCTACTTCTCACAGTCTTGCCCACGTAGCAAAATCATTGTCAGAGTCCTGAGGCCAGTCCTGACTGCTCTCACCAGTGTCGTTTTTCAGAAGCAGTGGGACAAGCCCTGGCTGCTGAGGCTCCTGCAGCTCTGCCTGTATTATCGTGCTTGGCAATCAGCTCCCCATCTCTTTGGGAGCAGACAGTGATTCCTGCATCCAACCTGGACGCATGGTGTGTTCCCCTGATAACCTAATGTTTAGGTAGACAAATAGCCAAGTAAGACCTGGGCAAAACACAAACAAACATTACTTAGCCATCGTGAATTTATTTATACCAGATCCTTAATTATTTTCCCATATTATGTTCTTTAAAGGACTTGTTTTACTTCTGCTTGCCTTTTTTTTCATTGCTGCAACCTTAACATGGGCTACAAGGCAGATTTTCTACTATGAGAGCTTTGAGTTCTGTCTGAGAGAGAATAGTACCAAGACTGAAGATCCAGCCTTGATTTAACTTTTTGCATTAGGACTTAAAGGATGAGGTTCACTAACATGAGTAGATTCACAAAGGATAGGAACCTTGTAAAATCCTTTCACCTGACAATAGTCTAGTTTTATATGGCACTTTCTTCAGAGAAATTCCAGAGTGGCCATGCAAAGGAAGACTAAATGAGTTGATTTGTTTAGACTCCACAGTGCTCCATAGGTAGTATTTGGGCTGATAAATGCCAAGGAGGCATAAGAGCCGCTTAGAGCTAGTGGTGGAGGCACATATTTTTGTTTAAAGGAGAGTTTGGTATGCTACGGGTTTACTGTGGGAAAGACCTGCCAGGAAAAGGCTCTGGATCCCGTGACCTGAGAGGTCTTTCCATTTCCTCCGTTTCCCAGATGCCACTGTGGTTGTGGTACCAGCCACTCAGATGAGGAACTCTGCTGGCCCCATCACTTAACAAGTCGATTAACAAATAGTTGTTTCTTTTGATGGACAGCTAGATAACTAAAGCAGCCCGTGGGATAGGATTTGCAGAGGCAGGGAGTGATGGAATATATCTGTCTTTGTCTATGATAAAAATAAGTATTTTAAATTGTTTTGGATGCAATATAAGGTTTTGTGATGTCTAGAGCAGAAAGCTGTTTGACGTTTGAAAGTGAGAAAACAGGAAGAACTAAAAGTGAGAAGTAATACTAATAAGCATTGGGAGTTTGTGTTTCAGTGAGTAGGGAAAATTTCTTTGGTAGTTAGGAAATTTTTCCCTGAGGGTGGGATGGTATTGCCAAGTTTGATCATTCATAGATCACAAGGCAGGCTCTCCAAATCATGAGGTTATTACAAGTGATAAACCTTTACTTCTTTTTATTTTCCTCTGATGCTTTCAGGGTGGAACCTTTTTGGTGTTCTAAGGCTTTTATTTATTGCCATGAGGGATAGCAATGTTTTGTTCTGAAACAAAACAGAAGCAGAACTTGTGCTTAAATAATGAAGGGGAGGCTTGGAAAAAAACACTTTGCTATTGCAGCACTCCTGCTAAACTTCCAGGAAATGGCAGCCTGTCTGTAGGATGCCTTGCACCGCTCTCTAAGCAGCCTCCCCTCACGAAGGTAGAGGCAGTGGTTCACAAGTAAATGGACTTCTGTGACTTGAGAATCCCAGTAGGTTCATGGCTGTGCTGATCTGATAACTTGCAGCTTTTCCCATTTCATATGTCTTGAGTCATGCCTGCAGCTCCACTCTGATTCCAGGAATACAATAGGAAATCACTGGTAAGTCATGAGTCTGGTCCAGCTTTACCAGTTTGATGTTCCTTGGGGTTCATTTGCTTCCTTTAAAGCGTTTCAGTTTATCTGTAGTAAATAGATTGCTGTTGTGGCTAAACTATTTGTGATGTTTTAAATGTAATTTTTCAAATTTGGATTCCCTGAGATGAATCAATTAATTTTTGCAAACAAGAATTTGAACTACATTGTCAGATTTGCAAAAGCGTTTTCAAGATTTCCAACCAAACCCCAAGTCCCACTGTGATTTCCATACTTTAAAAGCCTCAGAGCTTAGCTTCTTCCCATATGCCTCTTGTACCGCAGGATCTCTGACAGCCTCTAATCCTTCCAGACTTCACAGCATGCTCTGAAAATTGCAATTTCCTTCTCTTCTTTGAAACAAATTCTTATCATTTCTTGCATGTGGTATTACAGTTGGCAGTATGTAGTCCCACCCTGAATACTAAGGCTGTAGTGCTGTTTCTTGAGCTGTGCCACAGTGTATAAATGACTTAACTGGACTCTAAAGGTAGGAACCACCAAAAGGAAATCTCAATTAATTTATAAGTGACAGTCAGTTGGGACCATGTTCTTCTATGTTGACCACCAACCGATTCACATTTTAACAAACTATTGCTTTCCCAATTTGAATTCTATTATTTCTTGGATTGTCTGTTTTCTCTAAGCCTCACTGAGTGCTGTTTGCTCTATTAATCATGTGGTTTTTCTTTTACTTAATACACATATTTACATAACTGCAGAATTAGTTAAGAGAAAGGAGGGCATGTGACTTCCAGCTGAAGTGGAAAATTTAATTGTCGTCAGTTTGGGCAAACATCTGCAGAGCAGAAATTCTGAAAACCACATGTAATGACTGACATAACTGGGCAATGAAAGCTTACTGTCAGTTGGGCTGACACCCACTGGTGTCAGCCTTACTGGTATTTTCTGTGTTGGATAGGAGAAGGCAATCAAGCAATATGTAAAATACTGCTAGCTTGTATTCTGATTTCACACCTAGATTTACCAGTGCATCTGTCTATGGAATTTTATCCAATTTCTGTTCACATAAACAAGATCAGAATCCTCCCAGTGCTTCCTCTGGGAAGATACTCGGTGATGTCTGCTTTATGCATTACAATATGAAGTTTTTCCTGGTTTGTTGGAAAAAAATATAAATTAGCACCTAGGTTGATTTTAGTGTTTGGCTATTCCAGTGTTGGTTTCATACAAAAGTCAAAGTATGAAGTTAAAGAGCGAGATAAAATCAGGCTGGAATGGGCCTCCAGAAATAATTTCTCTCTTTTGGAACAGTCTTAATTCTGCCTAACAGCTTCTGACAGATGTCTGGCACTTTAAAGACCAATGTCTTAAAGCTCAAGAGGATGGGGACTCTCTCTTTTTAAGCAGCCTGCCATTGTCAGACTCACTTATGGGTGAAAAAACATGCAAGTGTGCACCTGATCCCCTTTTGCCAGAGGGTTAGTTGCCTCTCTACATCTGAAATTAGATGTAAAGGAACAGAAGTGGGTCTGGAAACCAGACGTGCCATTTTCCACTTCAACCAGGTGGATGAGGAAGGACAAATCCTTTCTGGAGGAGAGTCTCCTTTCCTGTGGCTGTGCTGCCTTACGTCAGCAAGGACCTAAGGACCTTTCACTTCTTGCTGTGGTAGTGCATGCAGAGGGCCTTGAAGCTTATCGCAGATTGTGCCCTACCTATATCCCTCTCTTTGGAGATAGACTCCTACAAGGGAACACGTACCCAAATAGATTCATAGAATCATTTAGGTTGGAAGAGACCCTTGGGATCATCAAGTCCAACCATCAGCCCTACTCTACAAGTTCTCCCCTACACCATATCCCTCAACACCACATCCAATCTACTCTTAAACACAGTCAGGGATGGTGACTCCACCACTTCCCTGGGCCTGGGTTAATGACTGGTCATGTATTTTGCTCCTCGTTGGGAGATTTTCAAAGGACACTGGCTACCAAGAAAGCAGGGGTCATTCCTACCCTCAGCCTCATCCCCTATTTCAATTGGCAATTCCCCTATTTCACAATGGCTCTGAGGATGCTCCTACACCCTCCTTTTTGTGTGCCATGTAGAGAGAGCAGAACACCCAACATACCCCTGGAGGCTGTGTCTGCCACTGTCAATCAGCTGTTTACAGGCTGGGTCTGTGGAAGCACTGGGTTTGTACGGGCAGAGTCACTGGTGAAGATGTTTGTTGTAGTACCAGATGCGTTAATGTTGGCTGGCATCACCTCTGTACTATAAATATCTCTATTGGATAGTGGCACAGCATTAATTCTTGCATGTTTTCACGCCAATTTTGCTTGCTTTTTCTAATCAAATATTTACAAACAGTCCTGCAGTGCTCTCTGGCATCATGAGGCGGCTCTCTGAAGGAAACCATTAATTTTCTTCTGTACAGCATCGGCTGATTAGATGCTTTGTAGAGGAAGAACTGATATGAAAGCACAGAAATGAAAACAGCAATACTCCTGCCAAGCACTGCAGCCTGTTGCTACATGTTGCTTTCATTCATCAACTGGCTTTATTAATTTGTCTAAAGCGATGCTACTCAGTGAATCTTACCAGAAGACTGTGAAGGAGTGCTCAGGAGCACAGGAGTTTGCCTTCCTTCTTCTCTCTAAACCCCAGCTCCCAACACCAGAGGTCAGCTTTCTACTGTTCCTTTGAAGCCCTTTCTGCTCCAGCTATGGCATCTAGCTGTCACAAAATATAAAGAAACCATCAAGAAGATCTGCCCATCCCCCAGGCCAAACATGGCTTGCAGGAAGGGTTAAGGCAGAAATACTATGGCAGAAATAACGGGTTGGATGACCTATATTGCACTTCTTCCAGCACAGCTGTAGTCACCCTTGCCTTCCAGCCTGGTGCTGCAGTTACCCTTTTGTTTGCTCAGACTGACTTCATAGATGTGAGGCCTCCTCTGTCCTGTTTTTGCTACTTAAAACTACCTGTTACAAATCAGGAAGTTAGTTTAGTTACAAAAACTTCCTGGTTTAGTTACTTAAATGGTCTCCTTTGCTTTGGTGTCTCAGTTCCTTTCTGCCTTCGTGGAATCTCAGAATCATGGAATTGTCAGAGTTGGAACGGACTTCTAGAGACCAGCTAGTCCAAATCCCCTGAGTTTAGATCCCTAAGATCTACTGCTGGCTTGTTTGGGTTAGCTCTCCAAACAATGCTGGTGTCTAAGGTTGCCACATCTCTGTTTGGGATCCAGAACTCAGTGTACTTGTCGTGTGACACTTTTGGACATCTGGATTTGTGCTGTCACTGGGAAAGAGTCTGTCTCCACCCTCCTTCAACCCACCCTTCAGATACTTAGAAGCATCAATAAGGTCTCCCCTCAGCCTTCTCCAGGCTAAAGGGTCCCAGCCTTTCCTCACAAGGGAGATGCTCCAATCCCTCTGTCATCTTTGTAGCCCTACACTGGTCTCTCTCCAGTAGTTCCGTGTCTCTTTTGAACTGGGGAGCCAAGAACTGGATGCAGCATTCCAGTTGTGGCCTCACCAGTGCAGAGGAGGAGAATGACGTTGCTCAAACATAGGGACATAGCGTACATAGGTCTTGTCTTTTTTGGCACCCT
>VZTM01042683.1:29258-131657 GCA_013400555.1 Jacana jacana | reverse complement strand
CTTCTTGCCCTTTTTGTAGACCAGAGTGATACTTGCCTTTCTCCAGTCCTCAGGCACCTCCCCTTTCTCCATGACCTTTCAAAGGTGATGGAGAGCAGCCCAGCAATAACATCTGCCAGTTCTCTAGCACCTGTGGGTGCATCCCATCAGGGTCCATGGACTTATGGATGCCTTGACTGTCTGTGTCTTCCCAAGTGAGATTGGGCAATGCTGCTTCCATCCCTACTGATGAAAAAATCAAGCCAAGGGACCCACAGAAGGCAGCGTGTATCCAGAGCTGCATTCATCTCAGATCCCATAGGGCAGTCCAAGAAACACAAGGCTCTGTTCCAGCAAGTCCTATACAAGGGCAGTGGCTCTACAGGCATTTTTTCAGAGAGGTTATTCAATCCAGATTGGTGCTTCTCCAGACTTGCGCCATCACACCATCATTGTTTTGGAAAGTCCTTGACTTGTCCCAAGCATCCCCTCCTCCTGCAAAGATCAGGAATCATGGAATGGTCTGGCTTGGAAGGGACCTTAGAGATCATCTTGTTTCAACCACCCTGCCATGGGCAGGAACACCTCCCACTCGACCAGGAAGCTTGCTAAATCAGTTGTCTATCTTTGCTGGCTAGTATCCATTTAGAGAGCTGACTTGCCAGGCAGTTTTAAAGGCCTGGTCCTCTTCATTTAAGAACCTCTAATTATATAGATTGACCATTGCATGCATGCAATATCACCATCAGTAGCCTAAGACAACCATGCCTTTTAAGATTACTGGTTTTTCAGCCAGATTTAAAAGCACAGGGACACTGGGCTTACAACTCAGAGGAGGGAAGAAAAAATGGCAGAGGGAGAAAGAAATCAGCATTTTTAGCAGCACCCCATGCTTGGATTGTTTTGTGTCAGTCATGAAAATGGACTTGAAAATATTCTCCTAGCTAGGTGTACGCTCTGAGGAAGAAAACTTCTAACAATCTTTCAGTTGCAGAAGCGTGTATGCATTCATGGACTGGAGAGTAGCAGGAGGGAGGAGGTGCTACTTCTGAGTATGTTGCTGGTGAGACCTTTACTGGAGTGTTACATCCAGCTCTTAACAGTTTAGTCTTCTAAATGGATGTTAAAATTGAAAAAGGTTCAGAGAGAAGCCATGGTTTGACTTATGTTTGCAAGCTCTGCCTTACAGTGAAATACTTAAACAGCTCAACTTAGCTTATTAAGAAGTTTAAGTAGTGATTTGATTACTGTCCATTAGTTATTTGAAGGGAAAGGAAGGAGATATCTTGCAGAGCAGAACTCTTTCATCTTACTTTTTCATCTAGGACAGAGTCTAGCAACTGGAAGTAGAACTTAGAGATCTCAGAAAGCTGGAAATAAATTGAATTTTTAATGGTGGAAGTAATTAAGCTTAGGAACAAATATAGGATTTATTCATCACAATGATCTCCTTTGGCCTTAGAACTTATAAATCTGCATTGGGCTAATTCCATCATTAATTCTAGCAATATGTAAGTTATTCTGTAAGCTCCTGAAGCTAAATAGCTTGTCGTTATTCCTAGGGAAGAATGGTACAAAGAAATTGTATAAGGGCCCATTAAAGACTTTTTCTTCAAAGACTTTTCTCTTTTGTCTTTTGCTCTGGAGATGAGTGAGCATCATTTTTCAACAGAGTGGATCTTAAAAAGCTGAAGGAGATCTATCTAATGTTTTCATTAGAGTTGAAACTTGTGAGACATCAAAACTCCTCTTAGTTTACCACTGGGGTTTTTTTGCTGCTGCAAAACAAAAATACTTATTATTCAGTATAATGTTTTTCACTGCTGAACTTAGGGAACTCAATCATAGCTTTCAATTCTCCACTTCATGCTTGGTAATATTAGCTAGGCTGGCAGTCTGTTAGAACATACCCAGGAATATCTGGAGGTTAACCACCACTGACTGACACTATAGGCTACTTCAGGTTCACATTCTATCAGAAATTTGTTAAAAATTCTGGCCATTGATGAATAATTGCAAACCAGACTTTTAGTTTTTAGAAATTTGTAATACCACAACAGATCTGCATGTTCTGTGGGCTGGGGTTTTTTCCTTCTGTTTCGGTTTCACTTTCGGTTTCACTTTCGGTTTCAGTTTCGGTTTGTTGGGTGTTTTTTTAAAATTGTTCTGTGCTGCGTGTTTTTGTTGTCAAGAATATCACTTTGCCATAATGTGTGTGAGAGAGGATTAAAATGAGGCTTAGGATACTGTGGGATGAAGTAAACTAGAAAAGGCAGGAAAAAATTATTCAGGGATGCCTAGATCTTGTGTCAGTGAGGAATCTAAGTGTTGAACTATGTGTAACTAGATTTGAGTTGTGCCCTCAGCAACTACTGGCTATAAGATAAATAGAATACAGCTTTCCTATGTGAAAACCTTGGGCCTTACTCTGTGTGTAGGACAGGGTAATCTAGACATGCTTAATTTTTCCACATCATCACACTGGATTTAATTCATTGGTAAATACTAGCAAGTGGCTGCTGTTGGAAGGAGACTTGCCTGCTGATAAGGAAATGCAGCAGGTATTGCTGCTAGAGCTACAGCTCATTCTGCCCTGAGTTATTCTTACGACATTCCTCTGGGTGTCAGAGAGCTGCCTGGGACTCACAGGCATTCTCCAGCTCCTCCCATCAAAGAGTGCCTGATGAAGTGGTTTCCAGCAGGGAGTAAAGAGCAGACATCTGTGAAGGGACAGTTCTGTGAGTTTGTTATGGTTTGGTGAGTTCTTAAGAGAGAAGCCAACACAGCAAATTCTCAACATCCTGGTACTGTGGATGCCAGATTGTGGATGCCAAGGATTTTGGAGATGTTTGGCTCAGCCTTTGGGTGCACCCTGGGTGCTGTATGACTGTATCTTTGTGTCCAAGCTGTAAGACTGTGCTCGGAACAACAGAATCACCCCAGCAAGACACTGGGAGCTGTTTATTCACATTGTAATGTGGTATTTGCTCTCTGAAGTTTCTGAGTGCTCTGTTGTGTTCGGTTTCCCAGGCGGCTGGCTTAGCTTTAGCCCTGGGCTGGATACGACCCCTCTATGTAACTGGGAGGTGTCCAGGTGCCCCCTTTTCACCGCCTCGGCTCACAGAGGATAGGAGAGTGATACTGTGGAGCAGCATATGCTTTCTAGATGCTATGAGGTCCCAGGCTTCTTCCTCTGCTGGAAGTGAGGCTTCTTCCTGTGCCTCCTCCTCTCCTCTTCTTCCAGAGATGTTGGAGGGAAGGCAGTCTGCCCAGCAGCAACCTGTCTGATGGAGACAGGAGATAACGGGGAGCTAAACTCCCCTTTAACTCCTACAGTGAGTCTGTGGTGTTGACCAGACTTGAAGTCTGGTTTGATTTATGTAGTGGTTGTCCTTCCAGAGTTGGGAGTCTACGAAGTTGGCTGTCACTAGCGAAAGGTGGAAGTTTCTTCTTATGTGTATAAATATCCGATATGATGGAATAACAAATAGAACTGGACTCTTCTCAGTAGATCAAGTGGAAGAACAAAAGACAACGGACATGAACTGAGACAGAGAAAAGTCCCCTTAAACATTAGATAGAGTATCTTTACTGTGAGAGTGGTTGACTAATGGAACGGTGTCTCCACAGCCTGGAAAGGTTACAGGGGTATTTCTTCAGAGATAATAAAAATGTGACTCAGCACAGTCCTGGTCATTGTGCTCTAGCTGACCCTGCTTTAAGCAGGGAGGACTGAACTACATGATCTCAAGAGATGCTTCCAACTTCAGCTCTTCTGTGATTCTGTGATTCTTTTTTGTCCTTTATCCATCATATCGAAGTGGGAGCCAAAATGTGGCCCATGGTTTGCACAGATACTTCATGCTTGATGTGAGCCTTTTGGACCTGTTCCATTCCTTTGTAACAGCTAGTTGCTATTGGGAAATTCCACTCTGAAGTATTTCTCTTCTTGCCATAACTGCTTTTTTTTTTCCTCTGCTTTTGTTGTCTGATCAAAGAATTGAAAGCTATTGCTTTGTTGCTATATATGTTGTGAACTGGCCTTGTTTGAGACAAATATAAAAGTTACTTTTGTTTTCATTCAGCTCTTCTAGAAAATTAATAGTTTTTGTCTGAAATCTACCTTTAGTTGCTCTTAAAACCCACTTATACTAACCACCAATCACACATGTCACATGTACTTGAGGAGCACAATACTTCACGGACTAAAAATAAAAGCAGGCCCCTAAAAAACAAATAACTGGGAGAAGAACTGTATATCTGGTATATATTCCAGCCTTATACAAAGAGGAATGCTGAAAGATACTGTCCAGATTTAATGATCAGTAGCTGGTAGCACAGGGGAATGAGAAAAGGACCATTAGGGACCCGAGAGGTACTTAACCACAAATTAATAGGGACTTAGAACAAATATCACTGATTTTATGCACTTCCTTAAGCATTTTATGTCAACCACTGCTGAAAATTGGATAGGGCAGGCACCTGAATTGTAATGGCTGCTCTTATTATTCATTGTTTCTTGAAGTATCTGCCTGTGCAAAATAGGCTGCAGCTTGGGCTGTGTGTAAAACGCTGCTGCTTCTTTGCTCCGCAATCAAATCTGAATCTTCTGCCAAATGTTTTCAGAAAAGTTCTCTGAGCTGCAGTATCATTTCTAATTGCCTCCTCCACAGTCTGGGCTGTACATGTCCATCTCATCAGGAATCTTTCTGCTTTCAAGAGGCTGCAGCACCATCATAAAACTCTAATGTTCCTGTCCTTTAATTATGGAATACATTAAGCATCTCCTGCAGTGTGTGCACCCTTCTCCGAGCTCTTCAGGTCAGGAATACTGAGATGCTGGCAGCCTGGCTTGTTTGCCATAACAGCAGGCTGGTGTGATTATCCAAAGGCAGCACATTTATAGATGTCCATTTGTTGCATGATCCTGGGGAACTCTGAACAATGTGTACCTCCTGGAAAGCCCCCCACTTGGCCACTTGATGGCACTCTTAAATATTTAGTTGGTTGCAGATGCTATAAAGTGTGCCAGTTCTTTAGAAGAGGGATAGAGGAAATAGAACCTCAGGTATTAAATAGTGAAGCACTATCAAGATCGCAGTTTAAGCCGACCAAAACAAGAAAGGTAGGAGCAAGGGTTCAGTTGCTTGTACCAACTACTGCTAGATGTGTTATGGGAGGATTAGCACTGGTTTGGAGCTTCACAGCTCCGGAGCACTTTGCAGAGACAAGTGCTTCCTTCTGGGTGTTGGAGCTGGGAAGCGTTCTCCACTCCCTGGTTTCTGAAGTGCCATGGGATTGAGTGATGTGAGGTTGTCAGTCTGACCTGCTGAAGGTCAAACTTAAATGCATTCCCCAAAACAAAGGAGTCTTGCTTTTGATGTTATTGTTATATGGACCTCTTATAGCTCCCATCAAATCAGGAATCAGGACTAGTGTAGCCAGCAGGAGCAGGGAGGTGATCATCCCCCTGTACTCAGCTCTGATGAGGCCATACCTTGAGTACTGTGTTCAGTTTTGGGCCCCTCAGTAGAAGAAGGATATCGAGGCCCTGGAATGTGTCCAGAGAAACTGACAAGGGGTCTGGAGCACAAGTCTTAAGAGGAATGGCTGAGGGAGCTGGGATTGTTTAGTCTGGAGAAGAGGAGGCTCAGAGGAGACCTCATTGCACTCTACAACTTCCTGAAGGGAGGTTGTGAGGATGAGGGGGTCAGCCTCTTGTCCCAGATAGCTAATGATAGGACTTGAAGGAATGGCCACAAGTTGCACCAGGGGAGATTTAGATGAGATGTCAGGAAAAACCTTTTCTCCCCAGGAGTGGTCAGGCACTGGAATGGCCTGTCTGGGAGGTGGTGGAGTCACTGTCCCTGGTGGTGTTCAAGAACCATCTGGAGGAGGTGCTACAAGACAGGATTTAGTAGCTTAGTGAGTAGTATTGGTGATAGGAGGATGGTTGGACTAGATGATCTTGTAGGTCCTTTCCAGCCTTGTGTTTCTATGATTCTATGATTCTAAGTCATGCTGTGATGTGTGTCCTCAGAAGTGCTGTGAGAAGTACAGAGAAGAAAGGACTAAGACCACATTAGCTGGTCTTGGCATGGTAAGGTCTGGAATACAAATCTCCCTTTTGTTAGTCTTGTACCTTTATCATACACAATAAGGATATGGACTCTCTCTCCCTTTTATTTGAATACCTTCAGAGTATAAGTTAGCATTCATAACATACCGGCAGTTTTACAATTACTATTTACACTGTAAAACCAAGCCCTTAGGAATATCTTATTTAAAGAAGAATTTAAAAAAAAAAAGAATTGTAGTGCCTGCTAGACCTATCATGCAAAACACTGTCTGATCAGAATGAGAAATCTGTTTTTACCCAGAGGATTGTGAACTCAGCCCAGTTGCATATTCCCTCTCTCTTTGCAGTGCTCAACTGCTCGGCTTTGTGTGTGAATTGGGGGAAAGCTGAGCTGCAAGCCAGATCCTCCCGCTGTTTTCCGGGAGGCGAGACATCTCTTCACCCTCTTCTCCCCTGTTTTGGTCTGCTTCTGAGCCTTTGCTCTCTCATGCAATGGCAAACAGCACATTGTTCCAGGCGTTTCCCAAATCTCTCATTTTTATTGGCCCAGTTGACCGTGGTCTCCCTTGCTTTACTTCGCCAGTATTTTAGAGTAAGACGCAAACATGCCTAAGAGCTTGTTTTCTTTAAGGCTGTTTGTATCTATCCACACATGTTTCTGAGATGTGTGCCTTGCCTCTGATGTGTGGAGCCCACCACAGTTACTAGGACCTTGACATGGCCTCAGGATGTGTATAAATTACAGCTTGCCTTGTCACCTGTCAATTTCATCTTTTCTAAACTGTCCAAATGACTTAGTAATTCTGCTTTTTCCTTCTACTAAACAAACTGCAACTTCAGTCCTTCCTAAACAGAGCCCAGCTAATAACATTAACTTGATCTGGAAGACCAGGAATTTGTCTGGCAGCTGGTGAAAGGTGTCAAGCAGAACATTAAATTTTACATTCAAACATCTGAATCAGCATAAACCAAAATGGTCTATGATTTCCCTCCACTGCACTGATGGGTTTGCTCAGAGCCTGCAGATCTTGCAGCGTTAATGCTTGTAAGCAGAGGGTATGTATTTGAATCACAGAATCTTCATGGTTGGAAGGAACCTTTGAGATCATCGAGTCCAGCCACAAACAAACATTAAAAAAAAACCCAAAACACCTACACCCACACCCCCACCACAACAACAACCACCACACCCAACAATCTCAGCCACTAGAGCATGCCCTGAAGTGCCACATCTAAATGGTTCTTAAATACCTCCAGGGATAGTGACTCCTCAGTCTCCCTGGGTAGACCATTCCAGTGCCTGACCACCCTCTCAGTAAAGTAATTCTTCCTAATATCCAGTCTAAACCTCCCCTGACACAACTCCATACTGTTTCCTCTGGTCCTTTCATTATTTACTCAGGAGAAGAGGCTTTCCCTGGGGTGGGAAGTGCCCAGGCTCACTGAGTTCACCCCAGTGCAGGTGGTCTCAACAAAGGGGTTCAACTTCCACTGGCAAGTGTCAGGAGATAAATGCCAGTGGAGTTATCATCTGAGACAGTGTCTCAGAGGGGGTGCTGTTTGGATCCGTGGTGGCCCTGGAGCTATGCATTGTTCTCGCCAGTCCTCTGGATGAAATATAAACTCACAGCAGATGAAATGTGTGACTGATGAAAAGGCAGGTGGAGTTGTAAATCATGCTGGGAACAGGGCGGTCGTGCAGAATGATTAATCTTGTGGTAAGCTGGAATTATTCAAACCAAATGCATTTTAATGCAGCCAAATATAACATTATACCTCTAAACAAGGAGCAGTACTGTGTTTTGGAAGGCAGCAACTCTAAAAAAAAAGAAAAAGAATAAAGCCCCAGCTTTCATGGACAAGCAATAAATTTGGGCTCCCTGTGTGATATCTTGGCAAGGAGGGTGAACATGATCCTGGAGTGCAACAGGGAGTCCTGAGTGGCAGCAGAGCTATGATTTAAGCATTAATGAGGCCAATACTGGAATATTATGTTTGTTTCAGGAGCCAACATTTTTCAAAGCATGCAGAAAAACTGTAGCTGGTTCAGTAAAGAGCCCCAGGTTAATTCAGGATTTGGAGAAGATGCCGTAGAGGTGGAGAGAGGACAACAGTCAGTTGAAATTTGGACTGTAATTTTGACTTTTGTGTTACACTAGCACAAGTCCTAGACATGTGACTGCCTCCACATATCCGTGCAAAGTTTCTTAATGTTCTAATCTTCTCTATGTTTGTTGAGAAGTGACTTTCTCTTTGCAGCTGTTGAAGGCAGTGCCTTGGACTGGTGTGACAAAGCTCATGTTGGCTCCTGCTGAGCAGGCCTCTCTTTGCAATGCTTTGTGAACATGAATGGAATTTTTGAGTTCAGGCTGTTAAGGTTATAAAAAATATGCTGAAAGGTGACTAGTCTTCAGTTTTAAAATATTTTAATGAAGAAAAAGCACCAGATATGAAAGAAGTCCTTCATCTAATCAAGATAGGCATAGTAAGAACTAACAGTGAAACCAAATATGTCAAAGAAGGAGTTAGGTGCAGCTTCTTCATCACTCCAGGCAATTCAAAATCAAAACAAACTGAAAAATGAAACAGTGGCTTCTCTGTCATATGAGATCTTCAAATGAAGTATGCATGTACTAGCCAAAACCAAGTTATCAGGCTCAAAACAGGATGTAGCAGTAACATTTGTGAGCTGTGAAATAGCAGAGGCCAGGCTTTCTGGCCTTGAAGTACAAAGTAATGAATTCTCAAAACAGTTTCTTTTCTGGGAAGGGATTGTTTGGAAAGTTCAGTTTTAGTCCATTCCCTGCCCGCACCATGATTCACAGACAGGTCCTTAGGGATCAGTGCTTGTATTGCCACAGCCGTATCCCCAAGTACTGCATTTTAGGGGATAGGAATGGAATGGGTATCAGTGATCCCAGTTGAAATTCCTCAGGGATCCTGGGATGGGCCCACCTTGAGCAGAGTCCTGTGAAGTCCCAGTTCTGCTCCTTGTTTTTCCAGCTTGCTGTAGTGTCTTTGGCAGTTCCCGCCACTGGCCTTTCTCCCTTGGCTGTAAAAAGGAGTGCTCAGACACAGGCTTAAAGCACTGTGAAGTGCTATAAAACTTCCCATTATTATTGTTAGTCCTCAAGAGCCTTTGAAAACAAATTCAGCACATGCCCAAACTATCCGAGCTCCTTGGAAAGATTTGTTCTTTCCTGATTTTTCTGAACTATTGGCACACAGTGAGGCTCAAAGTGCCAACCGCTTCCTCTTTCACAGCGCACCCATTCTGTCACCGCAGCAAAGCGTGGAGGTGGCAGAGCTATTTAAATAAGGCAGGAGAGAGTCTTGCTGAAGCAGCACAAGCTCACCCAGCATGTTTCGCAGCGGGGTAGATTAGCCTGTGCTCAGTGCCATGCTGCACAGGTTTTTGCTCACTGATAAAAATAAAAAAAAAACTAAAAAAAATAAAAAAAAGAGAGAGAGAATTCATTAATTGGTGATTTGCTCAGTCATCTGTCTGTGCCACACAAGCTGCAGCACTGACAAATTCGTAGACTGTGCTCAGGGTTTTTGTAGAATGGGATAATAAGTACAATTTGCTTGGAGAAATTTTACTGGCCTCCGGATAACCTCTTTTTTTTTGTCCTCTACTCTACACTTTAGATATCTGAAAGGCAAGTAAACAGCTGAGCCATTTCTTTGGGTACCATATTTTTTTTCCTTTGAAACTGATCTCTTCCTCCCAGAGGATATCGCCTAACTGAGTGTAAAGCACAGCCAGCCCCTTCCCTTGGCTTCTCAGAAATACAAGCCGAAAGGACAGAGCCCCAGCACGCAAGATCATCAAAGCACGGGCATATCTGGGAGAGGAGAGTAGATGGGCTTGTGCAGCTGTGATGCTCAGAGACAAGCAGCTGTTCACAACCGTCCTCTCCTCCATCTTGCTTCTTTTTCTAGATGGGCTCTTTGGGGACAAAGGACAGACTTTAAACAGCAGCCGTTCCTTTTAGCACGCTGATTTCTCGGTCCGAGCCATATCAGCGAGACATCTGGCAGACTTGATTTATAGAAAGCCATGTATCGCAGGATCTAAGATGCAAGTTCTGCAGTGTTCTCAGGTTCATATCCTCCACAGAGAAGGCAATTTGCCAGTTTGTCACACAAGAACCTGGAGCACTGGCTTCTTGTGTAGTAAAAATCTCTACTTTGGCTCATGACCATGGAGGGTGTGTACATTACCTGGTATTAAACACATACTGATTCTTTTTATACTCAGTGTAGGAAAAATATAAACGAAATATCTGTTAAAATAGACACTTAGTAAGCATTAAAAGGACAGACTTAGATGCTTTTCAGATTTTTATTTTGCCTGAACCATTAGGGATTACTCAGTGATGTTCTGAGGTACTTTGCTACCACTAAACTGGTACTTTTCTGAAAAGGGTTTGGGTTGAAGCTGCCCATCTTCAAGTGCAAATGCAGATGAATTTTTTAGACAGTGGTAATAGTTGGTTTAAACCTACTTCTGTCTGTGTGCAATGCTTAGAGGCTCAGTTCTCCAGGCTGAGACCAGTAATCATGTTATCTGTGTCTTTCATTAGCAAAGCTTGTCTTCCCACATACACTTGCTATGTGTCAGGATCTGAAATTTAGCCTCTGCTCAGGTCAGCGGTGAGGATCCTCCTGACATGCAACTCTTCCTCATTACAGCAACAGCCCCTTCACTCTCCTCTTCTTGCTGTGCTGCCTTCCGTCTTCCTGAAAAGTAGAAGAAGAACTCCTGCTGACATTGATTGTCAGAATAACTGTCTGATATCCTCTAGTATCTCCAGCCTTGTACCTCAGAAAGGGAGTCAGGTTGCACTCTGTGGGCCTGCGTGGGGCAGATACGCTCTGCTCCTGCAGTGCACGCTGGCATGTCCATGTGGCGTACAGCAACTGTCTCACATCTGAAGCTGCTGCTTTCGCTTCCAGCCCTTCTCAGCCCTTGGGTCTGCACCCTCTGCTTTTCTGTGTGTTCTGTGATCTTCTGACACTGTTTCAGTGAGCTACCTGCATCCTGGGAGACAGGCTACACAGGATTTGGGGCACGCTGCTGTGCCCTGCTAGCTTTTTTATTGAAAAACTCAAACCTTTTTCTTGCAAAGGCCATGCTTCAAAGCTGAACTGCAGATATGCTGCTGTGGGTATGTGCTGTCCCTGCCATTTTGGAACATTGAATATCACTAATGAAATAAGCCCTTTTTTTCATTTATTAAAGTTATTATTTATTAAAGTTATTATTAAATTATGTTGGAATGTTACAGTTTAGTACTCTGGGTGAGAATTCACCCTTCAAGGAAATGGATTTATTTGCCCCCTCTCAGAAGGTTATTGTTTTACTGGGATTTATGTGCCATGCTTGAGTGTTAATTGTGGATTTATTCTCCTTACTTTGCCTTTCGTCAGAAGCAGACTGTACTTTAGCTCTCATGTAGTCAAAGCTTATGTGCACTATTCACATATCTGATTTAACCCACATCCACAGTATTTCATAAGATGAAGGAGACAATGAATAGGATTCATCTCTTGGATTAAGATGAGTTTGACAGTCAGTAGAGAGCTGGCTGTTATAGTCAATGGACTCCAGAGCAGACCAAACATAGGGGTCTTCTTTAAGGTGAGTTTTCTACATTTAGTGAAGAGGATTGATTGTTCTACACTGATAGTAGCAGGAGCTTAGCTTCTGAGTGCACAGCCAGCCAGCCATGCATAGATCTGTATTTGCATGTCTGAATCTGCAAACTGAATCCCATGTTTAGCTTTGCCAGAGCTTCTTCCCAAGACCTTGCTTTTTCCTGGCCAGGCTAACCTCCAGGTGGACTTGCTGAAGCTGAGCTATTTTAGACAATAGAGGCCAGGTCCATCATTTCTAATTGCGTATTGTGGTGGTCTATGATACTGCCCGATCAGCGGAGAGAGAAGCACCCCCAAAACCCATTTCAGACCTTTGGTGGCTGAATCACCCTCTGAAGAGATGTATCCTCTGCTGTCTGTGCAGGGAGAATGGGGGACACCTGTCTAAGGCCCCTTAGCACATTGCCAACAGATAGAAAATAAATGTGCACCACAGGCATTTTGGAGGTATGCCTGGCTGGTCAGCACACTCCAGGAGAAATAAGAGCATGAAACAGGTTGAATTCAAAGGCTGTCAAACTGATTTGACTTAATAATCCATTCTGCTGTGAGTCACTCCTGGTAGGTCATTTCCACAGCCTTCCCAAATGTTTTTGCTCCTGAGGAGAGGAGGAATTCATGTTTGTCATGGCTGGACCTCAACTTAATACCAGTTCAATGGTGTTACTTGGCTAAGGTCAAAGACAGTTCTGTGAATTCAAAGAACAGGGTAAATCTCTGATGGAGAAAGAAGTTCGCTTCCTTTTCAGCCAGAATTCTAGGAATAAACTTTCCCTTATTAAAAAAAAAAATTAAAATAAAAAATTATTTGGGTTCAGATATATTCAAAGTAATGCCAGTATTGGAGTCTCACCTTTCTGCGAAATAAGGAAGCCTTTTCACCAGCCTGGAGCCAACATACAGAGACCTGTGAAAATAGAATATTTCCACAATCCAAATACAAAGCAGCAGAAACAGTTCTGTGGATGTGTGAGTTCCTTTACTTCTTCTTTGAATGTTCTTTATGTGGCCCTGATAAATTGGAGGTGAGAGATGTCTGTACCTGCGCACTGCTATGGCATCATCTCGCCACCAAGGAGAGTTCTCTGAAGTGAATGTTATCACTGGGGTACACACTTACCAAGACCTTATCCTGCAGGCTGGTCAAAATGTTAAGAAAGGCAGAAAGCACTTTTAAAAGGAGATGACTGTTCTGGAGATAGGACATATAGTGGGTACTTGAAGCACAGAAAGCAGTAAATTAGTTTCCCATATACTGAGTGCCAGAGGGCATTTGACAGTATGAAAAAGTGCTTGGAGAGATGGCTGGGATACTCTGAGAGAGTTCATTGTTTTAACAGATTAGGAAATCTTCTTCTTTGCTTCTGAAGAGCTTATCTACATCAACAGCTTTTCTTTCCCTTTAAAAGAATTTGGAAATTGTTTTTCAGATGAGCAAAAAACCATAGAATTGCAGAGACAGTCAGGACATGATAAAAAAAAAAAGCATGAAAGATGGTCCTATTGAGAATAGGGAGAGCTAATTTCAGGCAGCACAAAGGGAAGGTGAAAGTAAATAGAAAAGAACACGGAAAGTCTTGGCAAAAAAAGAGCTTCTGTGTCAAGCAAGGAGGAGATGTTGGACATAAGCAGAAAATAAAGCTGTGGTGGCTTCTGTGTTGTACAGTTATGTGTAATGGCAATAGGTATAGTGCTTCACAGATACTTCAATGAAATGTTTTTCTTTGAAGAAGTGGATGGTGTAATATCAAATATTGCCGATACAGAGATTGAAATGCCTCTGTCCTTGGCTCAGCCTGCATGTCTGCAATGTTAGTGAAATCCTATCCCAAAGAAAGAAGTGTCCATATTATTCTTTTTTCCTCCATGCTTCTTGAGTCTCTCTCCTAAAGAAAAAAAAACTGCCAAAACAGTAGCTTTTCCACATAAGCATATTGTCCCCATGTCCTGGGAATGACATATCAGTGGAGGAAAGGATGTTCAGATGTGGGCCTGGCAACATGACCATTTGGTCCTGTGACTGATGTCCTTACCCGACATGACTTTGCATTCAGGTTGGTTTTAGGCTTAGGTGAGTCAGATTGTATGTCTCGATAATAAATCCATACGTTGTTGGAAACTGATTTAACAGTAAAGCTCCTCCTTGTTTAGATGACTTCATGAAGCAGGGCCAGGGCATGCTCGTGCTCTACACCATGAAGAACCCATCCTTCCCAGAGTATGTCTTCAGCAGTGAGAGCGGCATCATGTGCCTGGACTTCCACAACGACCGCCCTTACCTCGTGGCAGTGGGCTTCTATGATGGCAACGTGGCCATCTACAACCTGAAGAAGACAACCCCCCAGCCCAGCTACAAGAGTAGTGCTAAGTCAGGAAAGCACACGGAACCAGTGTGGCAGGTAAGGGTGCTTTTCCTTTCCTCTGACTGAGATTTTCATTGGGCTGAATTTGAGCACAGCAGGAAAAGTGCTGTGTGGGGAAAGGTGTTGGTTTAATAGATGTGGTAGTGATGGAGTTGTGTTTCAAGCTAATTTTGAAATATGCAGAAAAGCAAACCAATTGCATGAATCTTTGGTCCTCAATAGAAACCAAACATGTCAGAAAACGTTTGCTATAAACAACTATTTCTCCTTGGTTTTTGTTATTGTAAATGACTTCCTTTCTGTATATACCAGCATGCAATGCTCTTTATGTTCCAAGTACAAAATCACAGGGTAGCAAGTGATGAGCAGGGTATAAAATGCACATATCAGCCCTAAAAGAGAGCTCTGTTGGTCACCATAAACCCAGGGGCAGCTGCTTATGGACTTGGCTGCTACTAGGATTCAAGACAGTACCTTGTAGTTGACCTTGAAATAATCAACTGAATAGAGAATTGTGATGTGCAAGTAATGCTCTTTAAGTAACGCCACTCTGGCATCTGTCACAAAGAGTCACCAGATGGATGATATTGTGAAGGACTTGGTTGAATATGTTGCTACATCCAACTGACTTTATAGCTATGACTACAGTGTAATCTGAGTTAAGATTGGAGCAGTGGAAGATATATGCATTTCTGATCTTCCTTATAGCACTAAAGTGTGGCAGCACATAGAATTATAGAACGGCTATAGAGCTAGGAGCTTAAAGATCATTCAGTTCCAACCCCCCTGCCATGGGCAGGGGCACCTCCCACTAGAGCAGGCTGCTCAAAACCCCATCCAGCCTGGCCTTGAACATCTCCAGGGATGGGGCATCCACAACTTCACTGGGCAACCTGTTCCAGTGCCTCACCACCACATATGTCAACATGGTCTGTATGAGCCTGTTGAGGTGCAGGCGTGTGTATTTGGTTTGCTGCCATTGCTGGGGTGTTGCTGCCATTAACTATTGCTGTCTCTTGATTTGGGCTGCCTAATGTAGTCATACTTTTAGGCACACTGTCAATTTTTCTTGTACTTTGGGACATGCCAAGTGTGGATTGTCCCACAGCCATGGCTCCTTGTTATTGCGGCTTCCAATAAAAGCCCAAGAAGTCAAGGGATCCTGATGGGACTGCAGATGAATGTGGAATATGCCAAAAGTGCTGGTGCTTGCTATAAACAGAGAGGTTATGCAAATGTAACATTTCAGAGAAGACCTGAATTTTATATTTGCTTCTTGTCTGTCCAAAGCTTTTCCTTTAGGAAATGCTTTTAGCTCTTACAGGTTAACGTGGTACCCCAGCCATGAGTTGCTATCATAATACAACATGTCAGGCACACACACACACGCACAGAGAACTCCAAGCTTCTCCCATTGACATTTACACTTCCAGTAAAAAAAAAAAAAAAACAAAAAACTATTTTGTCAGGCTTTTAAAGTAAGTTTAAGTGCCGTTTCTTATGGCCTTGCTGTCACATGCTGCAGAAGGTCAACAGTTGTAACTACACACTGTAGATGCCAGAATCTCAGATCATTTGTGCCCCAGGTGATCTTGGGAAGAGCTCAAGTGTGCTCAAGGGGAATTATTAGTGGCTTTATCCGTACAGACCAGAACGAGGTATGTTCAGCAGTAGGAGCAGTCAGTGCAGGGTTTTTAGAGCTAGGTTTATGGGTACGGTTTGGCAGCAATGTGGCTCAGTGGTGAAAAAAATCGTTAGGCCCTCTAGAGAGATGGCTCTGAAAAGGAGAGGAACTAACCCAGGGATATGGATAGCTGTAGGCATGAGTCTACTCTACTTCCTGCTTGTTTGTTTTATTTCCAAAGCTTCAGTGCTGAGAATAATTATTCTTTGTTTCCTTTTGGAATTAAATAAATTTTACACTTCTTGACTTGCTATGAAACTAGTGAGCAAGGGCAGTAATAAGGTGATTGCACAGCAATCAGGAGAAAATCGTACCTCTTTTGGAAAGATCAGAATTGTAGGCATTTGTCAATATCAGCCAAAAGGTTTAGAAAAGGTTTTCTCTCTATTTGATGGGAGGAAAAGCGACATGAAGGACTACCTGTTATTTTGAAATACCAGATTATTATTCCCCATTCAGCATTAAGTGATTTTAGAAAGTGATGCCTTGTTTCTCAGATTTAGTTCAAAGATGCTCTGTTCTCCTCTACCAGCACCAAAAGTAGTCTGAAACCTGCTCTCTGTCTAGACCACCCCACGCAGTCCTCACTTTTGTAGACAATGCAAGCCCATGACTTTGAACACCAATTAGAAAAAGAACAAAGTTCTCCTGAACAATTAGGAGCCTTTGTTCTCTGGACTGCTTGGCTCCTTCCATATGAAACAATGCAGCCCTTGCACAATGGAAGTGAAATGGGAAGTGAGTAAAACAGGCTGACAGCTCTTTTCTTGTGCCACTTCATCTTCAGTGACTTAGTAATATCTCAGTAAGTTTGCATAGAACAAAACTGATGTAAGAGAGCCCATTATTAGGAGCAAAACAGATTAATATACATTTTCTAATTCTGTTACCTAAGAATTTCAAAGAGCACTGCAATGGCTTCTTACAGATTTGGTAACTGTCTTCCACTTACTAAGTGCTACTATATTGTAAATAAAGGAAAATTCTGGATTACACATTTAAATTGCACACTTCCAGCTCTTTACTACCAACTGATTAAGATCCATAGCCAGAATGGAATAGACACATAGATAGAAACATGAATATATAAACATGCAGTGCAATGTGGCTAATACCTGTGGTTGAAACCTTAGGACTTATGGGAACATAGAACTAGAAATGGTCTCCCAGGTCAGTGACTCTGACCTGGCTGCAAACCAAAGACTCTGCCTTTGGCTTCAAACACCAGCTTAAAAGGAGACAGCTCCTGGCACGCTGTGTCAAGGATGTCATGTTTTGCTGGGCAAGAGCCTATGTGGGGTTAAGCTAAACCCCCCTTTAACCAAAATAATGCTCTAAATAGTCAGCAAAATCCTCACACTCTCATCATCTCTAGCACTAAGTACTCCTAGAAAGCAATTCCCTGGACACGGTATCTGAGCCAATGGCTCAGTCCAAAGGCTTGGCTTTTGATGTTAATATAGATGGCTAAAGTGGCACAACGTGACTAGACTTTGGCACCCAGAGCCCATGAGAGCAGCCTCCTCTGGGGAGAAGTGACACCCTGCTGGGAAGGCACTTTCAGCATAGAGCCTCTCCATTTGCCAGGATTTGAGCTTTTTCTCTTACTTTCTCACTTCTCTTAAAAAAGATGATTGTTAGGGATTATTTACAGCTGAGAAGAGTACTTTTTTCCTCACAGAAACACAGATTAGTAGGGGTCAGAAGGGACCTTCTGAGATCATCTAGCCCAACCCTCCTGCCAAAGCAGGGTCACTCAGAGCAGGTTGACCAGGAAAGCATCCATGCGGGTTTTGAGTATCTCCAGAGAAGGAGATTCCACCACCTTTCTGGTCAACCAGTTCTAGTGCTCTGCCACTCTCAAAGTAAAGAAGATTTTCCTCACATTGGGACAAAATTTCCTGTGTTCCAGCTTGTGCCTGTTGCCTCTTGTCCTGTCCCTGGGCACCACTGAGAAGAGCCTGACCTCATAGTGATAAGCATTGATGAGCTCCCCTCTCAGTCTTCTCCAGGTCCTCATCAGAAAGGTGTTCCATTTGCTTGATCATCTTTGTAGCCTCTGTAGAACTGTCTCTAGTAGTTTCCTGTCCTTGAACTGAGGAGCCCCAAACTGATCACAGTGCTCCAAATGTGGCCTCATCAGGCCAGAGCAGAAGTGGAGGATGACCTCCTTCGACCTGCTGTCCATGCTCTTTTTAGTGCAGTCCAGGAAACCATTGGTCTTCTTGACCATAAGGGCACATTGCTGCCTCATGGTCAACTTGTCTACCGGGACTCCAGGGTTCCTCTCTGTGGAGCTGCTCTCCAGCAGGTCAGCCCCCAACCTGTACTGCTGTGTGGGGTTATTCATCCCCATGTGCAGGACCCTATGCTTGCCCTTGTTGAATTTCATCCTGTTCCTCACTGCCCAACTCTCCAGCCTGTCCAGGTCTCACTGTACAGCAGCACGTCCTTCTGGTGTGTCAACCACCCCTCCCAGCTGTGTGTCATCAGCAAACTTACTGAGGGTACACTCTGTCCCCTCATCCAGATTGCTGATTGTTGTGGCTTGGGCCAGACTGGGCACTGAGACAGACTGACAGATGCTGTCCCCCAGCTCTCACTGGCAAAAGCCACTTCACGGCCTATACTGGCACAGGCCACTCCAGAGGACATTGATGAAGATGTTGAACAGGCTTCGTTAGCTTTCATCAATGGGTTGTACTAAATAGTTTAGATTTTAAGTGTTTGGAAGCTGGAGAGTTCAGAAACAAGCATTGCTAACTCAAACTATCTGCTGTGTCAACATTTGTTCCTGCCGTTCAATCTCCCTCCTAAAACACTTCTTATTCAACAGATTCGTTTCCACTGTGTGCTTCTAGTTCACCTTCACACCAAAATGAAAGGGTATTATTTCTGCTTGTTGCTGGGACTAGTACAGAGCCAATACTGCTGCAGGGGATTGGAATTTATTTATTTATTTGTTTGTTTTCACTTGGTCACCATCAGTATTGCTCACTAGATTCCCATTGCAGAGTGTTGACCCTAAAATCTGCAAAGGGAACATTACCTTTGGTTGTGCTCAAAGCAAATCTCAGCTGTGGCAGGCTTGCCCATGTGCACAGCATGGTTTGGAATGGCTATGGAGAGACGACTGGTTAGAAAAGGAGCTTGATTCAGTGCAGCTAATCTGGCCTCACTGAGGAGCTGATACCATGGAGCTTCAGATGGCATGCTGAAGGAGTTGTTTTCTGCCTTATATTTGTGCATGGGGTGAGAAAGGTCTGGCCACCACTTGCTAATTCTTCACCCAGTGCCACTCTGGTTAAATGCAATGCTCATCACTGTGACAAAAAGGACAGAGCAGGACGATAATACAAACTGCCAAAGGAAAGTCGAGGGAGTGTCAGCTTGCAGAACAGTTTCCCAGCAGAACTTGTGGAAGTCCCATCTCAAAAGTAAACCAGAAAAAAAACCACCCGAGACTTACTCACTGGAGTTTGCCCCCTAATTGTGCAATCTCTTCTCCATCTCTACTTCCTGTCTTAATCTAAGTGCTTAAATTACTCTGCACTGAATCTCAATAGTTCACGAAGCCACCCCAGACTCACTAAGGTCTTGTTCTTCTGATGGATATAAATGAGTTCAGTTACAGAATCCCTTTGAAGTCAGCATGACCTGCTGTTCTACACCCCACTCGGCGCTGCTGGGCACAGCTTCACAAAAAAAAAAAGAAAAAAAAAATCCTCTCTAGGAAGCTGATTGTATTCACTGCACTTGGGAGAAGAAAAAGCATTTTGTTCATAAGCCACTGTCGCACCAGCACATTGTTTCGTTTCTGATGACGGGCAGTCTCCTAAATCTGTCATCTGCAGTCAGACAAACAGATTTTGCAGCTTGCCTTGCCTCTGAGATGTTACTGCTTCACATAATATTTTGTTCCTTTGGCTTCAGGCAAACAAGGAGTTTGATGCAAAGGGAATAAAAGAAAAAGAAAAGACAGAAGGTTGCTATCAAGGTCAGAATAAAGATCAGCTGTCTTAGAAACAGCTTAATGCCCTTCCTGTTCCCTTAACTGCTAAGGAGCACAAAGTAGGTGTTTGCTGGGGGTAGTTCAGTGAAAAAACCTTATTGAAAAAACCCTCATCTCTGTGAGGGTACCATTAGGGGATAACTCTGGAGGAGAAACAGAAATCTAGAGAAGAAAGGAGAGCAGCAGAGGCCTGAAACCAAGTAACCTGAGCCACAGATAGGAATGAAGATCATCAGGATGTGTGCTGGCAAGTGGGAGAATGTAGCCTGAAGGAATAGTAGAGCAGAAACCTGATGATTAGGATCATTTAGCACAAAACCCCTATAACAATGCGAGCAAACTTCATTTCTCATACTAGGTTAGTCCGGTGTCAGCACAGTGGACCTTCCTCTCCAGCCTCAGCTTTCTACTACTGTTTTTCATGCTATCAGCCCTGCCTGGCCCAGTGCAAATAGGACAAAAGTCTAATTAACCTCCCATGTCCCAGGAGTAAAGGAGGCCACTGTACCATCACCAGAGAGGTCACATCAGTCATTCAGTGCATGCACAGAATTACAGAGAGGTGGGAAGATCAGCCAGGGGTCAGCCAGGCTGCATTTGGGGTCCAGAGACCTCAGTCTGTCAGAGGCTTCCTTGTGGGAGCAGTTCTTAGCTGCATCCAATTACAGGCAGTTGCCGCAGCAGTTGTGCCAGTCTGTGGAGGACCTGAGACTGCCCTCCTCACTGCAGTGCTGAGGCATTTAGTGGCCAACAAACATCTGCCAAATGTTTGCTCCCTTCTTCTCTCCTGGAGGGAAGCGTGGGGAGGAAGGGCTGCGCTTGGGAAGGGTTGCCATATGCTTGGTACAGAAAACAGGGTCAAGATCTGCAGCTTTCTGGTTGTCCGTAGTTGCTGGTAGAGCTGATGGCATACTCATAGCCCTGATGGAGGAAATCCTGCCTCCCACAGAGTCAAGTTGCACTGTTATTTAAAAAGGCTCTACTGAGCCACAGAGATCCATCCAGAAGCTTTGGGTTTATTTAAGCATGGTGGAGGTGGTGGGAAGTGCAAAACACTGCTGCAGCAGAAATGCTGGATAAAATCTTTTGCAGCGTGTTTGTACCTTGTTCAAAACCTTTTGGATGCTTTTTGAGTCACTTTAAGTTAGGCAAGGTAAGTGTCCAAATACTTCTTCCTAAGTATCTTTGACAATAATGAACAAAATCCCTGCTCTTTTAACTTCAATGCTGTATTTTTTGAGATGGTATCAGACTGTACTTTCTGGAGACGCTCTTTCTGTCTGGTTATTTTTAAATTGTGCCTTGGGTGTGGATTCTTGTGGGTTAGAAAATCTCTTGCAAAGCATCCCTTGCAGATCATGTAACATTTGTCTGAAAAGCAGCCTTTTCTGCTTTGATGCTACTTTTCCCTCTGTACTTCATACAGATGCTGAACTTACTTTCTGCCTTCTGCTCTCACTGCTGCTTGCTAAATAGATTCTCCTCTAGTGCTACATTGTTCCTCTCCCTCCTCTCCCTTTCATTTAAGATCCAAACCATCTTATTCTGGGTTTTCAGGTTGTTTATTTCTTTTCTGGTGTCTGCAAGCAAAGTATAAGTAATTTCCTTTGCCTGATAGTTGTACTGATGCTAGTTTGTGGAGAAGAATTCACTCACACAATTTAAGAGTCCCTGAAGGCCTTGGGATGTTGGAAAATGTTACCCTGTGGTTGTAAAGGGCAAAGAAGTTGTAATGCATTTGTTTGGTTGATTGGCTCTTTGAATAATGTTCTACTGCTTTATAGCAGTCACGAAAGTTAACTAAATATTTAATAGGAATCAGGAAACTGTTGGATCTCAGTGGAAAAATGTATTTCTTTGCTGGCCTAAGAAATGTGAAAGTGTATGGACTGGATGGGTCTTAGTGGCACTGATGCAGCCTGTCAAACAGCAGAGCACTTCTCTGAGGCATATGAAGTAGAGATGAGAGACTGATAAGGGCAGTGCCGAGGCAAGCTGGGCAGGGACAGTGAAAGCAAGGTCACACAGATATATAATGAGGTGTGGGGAGCTGGGGGTTGCCACGGCTCCCACCCCTTTCCCACCCGTGGTGCCATGGTGAGCTACCCCAGCTCTGTGCCGTGTCTGGGACCCCCAGTACCCTGCAGGCCCCGGGGCAGTCTCTCCCTGTCCCAGCTGCAAGCCCGCTCCGTCCGCTGATGATGGGAACCTTCTGTCAGGCACCTTGCAGATGTTGACTCTGATTTAGCAGCATCAGACAGCTTGGGGATTTGGATGTGAGCCTGCCTGCCGTGTGTGTCTGCTTTCCCTGCACACGGAGCGGGGAACTTCATATTTTGTCTGTAAATTGGAAATCTTGCCCGATGAGCACAGTCAGAATAGAAACCAAGAGCTGTGAATTCCAATTGGTTAAATACCCCTGAGCTTTGCTGGCCTCTGGCACCCATCGCTCAGCAGCGTGCTGCGTCTGACACGGGAGCACGGCCACTGGTGGGACAAGCAGGTGAGATTCTAATTCTCCTCAGCTGTTGACACACCAGCCTAATAAATACAGTGGGAAGTGCTGCGAGGGGAATAACCAAGCAGATTCTTGGTGAGACACTGTACAAAGCAGAGCATCTGAATCCCAGCAGGAAGAAAACAAACGGAAAGTAGGGCCAGCCATATCCAGTGCTATTTATAACTGAGCTCTACTTCCTCTGGATAAATCCTCTGAAGCCTCATGAGTGATGCACAAGCTCCAGGCTAGGCCTCTGCCCTGCATCAGTGGCGCTCCCGTGGTTGTGCTCTCTGCTCAGCTCGGTGCTGAGTCCCTACCTGTGTCACCAAGTGTGCTCTTTGGTAAGGAGAGGTTTTGCTGCTCCTTTTGTGCACTCCAAATTCGTGGATGGGGTGTTAAGGCACTGATGTGGTGGGCCTGATTCTTTGCCTGTGTCTGCTGATCTTGTGCCCTTGACTTAATTAGCCCTCAAGAGATGATGCTTGGAGCTGTGAGTCGCAGGAAAACACTGTCGGGGTGAGGGGCAGTTGATCTAGCTGTAGGAGAAGTGATTTTCAGAAGAGGAGTGTTTGTGAAGCTAAATATGACATGGGAGTTTATTTTACAGTCTGTCCTCTTTGCTGGCGAACCCATCTAACTCTTTTCCCTTGATTGTCAGCAAGCTTTCAAGAACTTTGGAAGAGGACCCCAGGAAGGTTATAGTGAAGCCTGCAAGTAGCCATATGCTGCTAGAATGAGAGAAGGCATTTGTAAATCTTTTAGATGGGAAGGTCTTGCTATTGCCTGTAGCAGAAGCAACCATCTTCCACTGGATAAGACTGGTGTTTACTGTACTGTACTGTTCATGTGTACCCATGAATAAAGCCACCAGCCAGCCTCATGCCCATGTAGCAGGGGACTGATGACCTGCAGTTGAGGGCTGCTCCATGAGGACCCAGGCATCATCTTCTGTTCCAGGGTGTTTTGAGATGCTTTTGGTTGTCACAGCTGTAAGCTGAAGAATTCTTCCTCCTGTACCCTTGCTTTGTGAGATATGGTCCTACCAAGTTGGCTGACTGGGATGCTGCCTAACTTCTTTGTAGATGAAGCAGCTGCTTTTGTTTCAGTGCCTATCTACTGTTACCAAGCCTGTCAGCCACCCTGACCCTCCTAAGTGGCATGTTTATTGTCAGGAAAGCGGTGTTACTCAAAAAGACAGCAGGTAAAATCAAGAGAGAACTGCGTAAATTCCTACTTCTGCGTCAGATAGGATGACAGGGAGTACCTTAGGTCAGAGTGGCTCATTAAACATGAGAGATGAAAGAAACCCAAACTGACTGTAAGGCTTCAGGATCTCTGAACATTTTGACTTCATCTGTCTAAATAATTTCTTCTCTAATGCAAACAGTACAGCCAAGTATTTCAATATTACCAGCTTACACTTAGGAACAGTTAGTTCTTGCAGACCATATCTCATTAAGGGCTTTTGTCATGGGGACTAGTTTACTTCCTAAGCACATGGGCTGACCCACTCTGTCTTTTTGCATGATTTTACAGTAAAACATCAACAAATTTTTCTACAAAGGACAGAATAGCACCGAGGACCTTCCTTTGCTTATCAGATCCCTGATCTGCAGATCACTGTCATAACTGAAATATTTGCATTTAAAAGAAAACCTAGATTTTCGGATAGGAATATTTTCCAATGAATTTATTTTTAAGTTCGTATATATGTATATGTAAATCAAAGTAATTTTTATTTATATCTCTCCATCAGCTTTTACTCACCCTCAAAAGACTTGTCTGCTACACAAAGCAGCTTCACCTATTGCAGTGAAGGAAGCAGTCACAGTGTGGTTGAATGTGACATGCAGTAAACACGTGAGAGGTCAGACTGAATTTAAAATTAGACTGAACCTTCCTTACTGGGGAACTGTACATGAACCACAGAAATGAGAGCTGGCAAAAGCCTTGAGAGCATTCTCTTCTTCCCATCATGACATCATAGATGTTGTGATAATTGTTCCTGAAATGCTTTCTTCAAAATGACCTTGAGCAGTCTAGCCAGCTTCACCCGTACTAACGGACTGGACTCATTGTCCACACAGTACACACCTCTCAGTGCACGTGGAAAGGTTCTCTGCA
This sequence comes from Jacana jacana, assembly GCA_013400555.1. NCBI lineage: Eukaryota > Metazoa > Chordata > Aves > Charadriiformes > Jacanidae > Jacana > Jacana jacana. The sequence continues at coordinate 107,252 of VZTM01042683.1, read as the reverse complement.
ATGCCCTCCAGTATCCGTGCCACTTTGTTGATTCCTGTGCCAGCCTCTGATCCTTTTCTGCACTACTGTCACTTAGGCAGAAATGCTCTAATTTTGACATGTTTATATGCTTCCTTATTCCTGTCTGTGCCCCTCTGCACTCATCTTTATCATATTTCACCTTATTGTTTTCAGGCTACGTCTCAAGTTTGTCAAGATAACTTTGAGTCTCAATCCTAGCACAATCCTCTGTCTCTAAACAATGCCATCAGCAAATATCCTGTGTACTTTGCAACCCACTATGCAACTTACTAATGAAAATATTGAATAGAACTGGATCCAGGACAGTCCCTTGTGGGAACCATCTAGAGATGTTCTCCCAAGTGGTCAGGAAATCACTGATTATAACTCTTGAAAATTCATTTTCAATCTTATCCACTTAGTAATTCCATCTAGGCCTCCTTTTCTTAGCTTGCTTCTGAAAACATCACAAGGAGTATGCCAAAAGCCTTATAAAATTAAAGGCAAATCACATCTACTCCTTGTCTGTAATCCTTTGGACCATTACCCTGCCAAGGAAGGAAATAAATTTTGTTTGACAAGATCTTTCCTTGAGAAGCCCATTTCACTGCTCCTTATCTTCTTACCCTGTACATATGTATGGATGACTTAATACTTTGTTTCAGCTCTCAAAGTTCAGAGTTAGGGTGACTGGTCTACAGTCTTTTAACATATCCTTCAAGACAGGTTTTCGATTGGATTTTCTGGGGGCAGTTTTGCCGTGTTTCTGTCCCCCAGAACCTCTTGTGCCTTCTAGTTTTCATAGGTAATTGCTAATGATTCAGAGATTGCTTCAGCTGCTCTTTAAAGCACCCTAGGCTGAATTTCATCAGGCCTTGCAGAGTTGAATATATGTGTCTCATCTCACCATTCTGACCTCTGCTCCTTAAAGATAATTTTATTAAGTAACTAGTTAAAATTTATCTTTTTATATGGCACTGAAAGAAGGAAGGCCTTAATACTTCTGCTTTACCTGTGGTTTGTCATGGGTCCTTCCTCTTTGTAGACAATAAATGGGATCTAAGAGGCAGAGGCTCAGATGAACCTTTCTGGGATATCTGATTTTGGGTCCACACAGGCACCAGCCTCCTGGCCCAAAAAAGTCACTTTCCCCTCCAAAGAGAGTCGTCAACTCCTTCCCCATGTAGGTGTCTCTCAGGCAGTGGCAGAAAGGTGTTGGTGCCCCAAACTCACAAGGGTTGCTTTTCTCTGTGAGGTTTCTGGTGTGCATAGACTCTCAAGTCTGACAGTGGCAGCCCAGCTCTCCCCATATGGCAGGCCTGATTCTTCCCCTCTGGGAATGTTGCTCCTCTTTACTTGTGGCTGGATTCATTCATTCGCTGTGCTTTTACCAGCACCGTTTCTAGAGTTCAGGGCTGTGGATGGGGAAAGGGACTAGGCTTTCACAGCAGGGCTTCTGAAAACAATATCAAGGACTAACGTCTTCTGTGAATAATGTTGACCAAACCCCTTATCTTTTTTGGACATCTTTCATTCTTGATAGATGTTCCACGGCAGAAACGCTGTCTGCTTTCCGGTGTAAAAGACAGGAAAAAAAGCCCTGATACAAACCAGCAATCCCTTTTGCTGAGCATGCCTCGCAGAGAAGGAGGCCTTTATGTTGTACCTTGCCACCCAGGCTCCAAGACAAGCGTGAGGGTCACTGCATGGTTCTGATCTTCCTCATTGAGGGAGACAACTGGGGCTTACCATGGCTCTGCCCTGCCTGCCTGCCCAGGCTTACCTTTGGCAGGAAGCCCAGACCCCTACGCAGCCAGGACTCAGTGAAATCTTCTGGCACAGGGGTGTTATATGGCCAAAGTGCAGTCAGGGCCCAGGAGCTCCTTCTCCCCCAAGTACAAACTTAGCCAAAGAGGCTGACTGGGCTGCCTTGACCTAAATCTTGGAGTAAGCAGTCTGTACTCAGTGATCACAGCCCTTCAAAGTCTTCATCATTGCCTGGAGTCAAAGTGAGTCATCTGGATTTAGGTCATTCTTTGCCTTTATCCCAACTAACCATGGGGAGAAGTGAAGCTTTTTGTCTTCCTTCTTCCCACCTCCACGTAGGAAAACTTGTACTGCTGTCCAAGTTAGTACTGGGGACTCCAGACGCTGCTTTGTTCCTCATACCTAAACCTTGCTCTGCCTGTTTCTCGCTGCATAAAGACTAATGCTAGAGTTACTTTGCATGTGAGTGAAGCAGCCTGTGCTTTTCAGGTGACCGAGTGAATAATTTTTGGGTATCTCTTGTGACTGTTTGCAGGAGAGCAGCCTTGCTTTTTGCAGGTACTCTTCCAGGAGCCCAGCCTTGGCTTCACTTCTGGTGACAAGGCCCACTTACGGTGCTAAGCTGGGGAGCATGATAAGCAGCAAATGAGGAATAGCTGGCAATGTCCCTGGTGGAGGGCATTTGGGAATGTTGTTGTAGAAGCACTACTTTGCCTCAGCAGCAAAGAGGGACAAATTATTTGCTTGAGCAAAACAGGAAGTCAGAGGCCTCTGGATGAGCTGACTGTTGTAGGAGGCTTTCACTGCAGCAGATCCCTTAGGCAAACAGCAGAGGCAACTGACACAGGGAGTAGAATAAACACCCCCACCCCCCAAATGCCCCAAAATGTACTTTTTCATTGACAGGAGGAGAATGTGAACAATTTCTTCTCTGCTGGTAATGACTTCATGTTTCCAGATGCTGGTCTGCTGAAAGTCACTGCCAGAAACCAGCAAGAAACACATTTGGAGGTGACAGAGGGAAGAAATAAGAACTGCTTCTTAGATCAAATCAGAGACTGCTGTAGGGGAGTCCAGGAAAATATTTACACCAGTGCACAGGAGAGATCAGTCTGGCTCCAGAAGATGTGTGCAGAGATGCAGTTAGAAAAGCCAAAGCTCAAATGAAAACTGTCCAGAGATGTCAAAAACTACAAGAAAAGGTTCTTTGGGTACATAAAAACCAAGCAGAAACAGAAGGATAATATTGTCTCACTTTTAAAGAGGAGGGGTGATTTAATACTGAAATTATTGATGAATTAACCAATAATGCCGAAAAGGCAGAGGTTCCCAACACTTTCTTCACCTCTGCCTTTACCGGCACTGTTGGGCCCCAGACCTTGGGAACATAAATCCGGGTTGATGCAAACACAGACCCACTGTCAGTAAAGCAAGAGTTAGTACATGAACTATTACAAGAGCTCGACCCCTACAATTTGATGAGCCCTGACGTTATCCACCCGAGGTTGTTAAGAGAGTTGGCTTGTGTCATTGTGAGGCTGCTCTCCATAATCTTTGAGATGTTGTAGAGTGAGAGACATCCCAGAAAACTGGAAGAAGGCTAATGTCACCCCCATCTACAAGAAGGGCTTAAAGGAGGTTCCAGGAATTATAGGCCCATCAGTCTTATTTCAGTCCCAGGGAAAGTTTATGGAATGAATCCTCCTGGGGGCTCTCACAACTCAAATGAAGCACATGATCAGAAAAAGCCAGCAGGGATTCACCAATGGCAAATTGAGCTTGACAAACCTCATCACCTTCTACAACAAAGTAACCTGCTTGGTTCATGTGGGCCGAGCAGTTGACATTGTCTACCTGGCTTTCTCCAATGGTTTCAGTACAGTTTCCCATAGCTTCATACACTTCAGAAGAGAGAGCCACCCTGCAGGAAGACCTGGATAGGCTGGAAGAGTCACATAACAAGAATCTTAGGAATTTCAACAAGGACAATTGTCTTGCATCTGGGAAAACACAATCCAGGAGTACAGCGCAGGCTAGGACCTACCCACCTGGCAGGCAGCTCTGTGGAAAGGGACCTGGGGGTCCTGGTGGACAACAAGTTCACTAAGAGTGAACAGTGAGCAGTGAGCTGCTGCTGGGGCAAGGAAAGCAAACAGGATGCTGGGTTGCATCAACAAGGGCATCACCAACTGAGGTAAAGAAGTCATTATCCCACTCTATTCAGTGGTGGTCATGCCACACCTGGAATATTGTGTTCAGGGCCCTAGAACGTGTCCATAAAAGGGCAACAAAACTGACGAGGGGTCTGGAGCACAAGTCATATGAGAAATGGCTGAGGGAGCTGGGATTGTTTAGTCTGGAGAAGAGGAGGCTCAGGGGAAACCTCTTCGCACTCTACAACTTCCTGAAGGGAGGTTGTGAGGATGAGGATGTCAGCCTCTTGTCCCAGATAGCTAATGATAGGACTCGAGGGAATGGACACAAGTTGTTCCAGGGGAGATTCAGATGAGATGTCGGGAAAACCTTTTCTCCCCAGGAGTGGTCAGGCACTGGAATGGCCTGTCTGGGAGGTGGTGGAGTCACCATCCCTGGCAGTGTTCAAGAACCATCTGGAGGAGGTGCTAGGAGACATGATTTAGCAGCTTAGTGAGTAGTATTGGTGATAGAAAGACAGTTGGACTAGATGATCTTTCCAGCCTTGTGTTTCTATGATTCTATGATCATCTTCCAGTATTTAAAGGGTGGCTATAAAGAAGATGGAGACTCCCTTTTTATGAGGAAAAGACAAGGGTTAATGGATACAAGTTACTCCTTAAGAGGTTCCAATTGGACACAAGAGGAAAATTTTTCATAATGAGAACAATCAACCATTGGAATAATCTCCCTGGGGAAGTGGTGGATTCCCCAGTGTTGGACACTTTTAAGATTTGGCTGGACAGGGTGCTAGGCCATTTTGTCTGTGGTGTTTTTGCCAAGAAGGATTAGTCCAGATGATATGATCCTTGAGGTCCCTTCCAGTCTGTTATTCTATGACTCTGTGACCTGTGGAGCAGTTTATCGTATATCAGCAGTTCAGCATGAGCCCTCAGCATGATGCTGAAGCAGACTGAAAAACAGGATAGCAGCAAAACGGGGAAAATTTCCTCTACACAGAGCAAAGTTACCAACAGTTGGAATGACACTTCCAGGTTTACATGGGCCCTCCCGGCTGGAGCGTAGTCTGTCTGCCTCTGCAAGCATCTACGGTGTTCTTCTGTGAGGGGGGACCTGAGCCATTGTGTGATGGATGCAGACAAACTGCATCCATGAGACCTTCTGCTCTTGCTAAATCGCAGCGCGTGTTCAGCTCTTCTACCCCAAGAGAGCCCCAGAGATCTGCTGCTGCTTGGCTTTGGCATAAAGACCCTGGGGAGATGTGGTTTCGACAGTGGGTTTGTGTCTGTGCTTTGCTGCCAGGGCAGGCACAGCTAAGAACAGATTTCCTCGCTGTGTTTGTGTGCGTGCTCACGGAGCAGATGTTTGCCAGCGGGAAGCCTTGAGTAAAAGTCTTCAGCCAGTGTGAGGGTAAGGGAAAACATCTGAATCTCCCTGCCTAGCCCTGACTGCCCAGGGTATGAAAACAGGGTGGCTGGGAGAGCCTGGAGGGGCTGGAAAGCGTTTGTGGCTCCTGCAAGAGATGGTGGCAAGAGATGGAACCAGATGGGTGAGCTCCTTGAGCTGCTGGGCTGGGCAAAACGGCAGGTGTCTGAGAGGGGTCCACGTGGCTGCACCTAGAGCTCGGCAGTGAATTACAAGGAAACTCTTGAAGCACAGAAACAAGGACGTGTGTTTATGACTGAGTGTTACAGAAAAGCACAAAGGCAAATTAGTACAGAGAAAGTGAAGGTGAAAAATTAACTGTGATTGTTCTGGGTCGTGAAAGGGAAAGGGAAAATATTTGGGAAGTATATTAGACGTTAAAGGAATGAAGAATACACACTCATTACTAACGCAAGCTTTTGGCTAATACTGAGTGGTATGGAGAAGGATGAAATATTTGATGCTGTATTGTTTAATCTTAAAATGAGTGTCTGATGCTGGCTGCTTAGTATGATTAATGTAACAAAAGAGTGAAAGCATAGGTCAGAAGAGGGAAAGAGCCTGTTAAGGAATAGTCAGATGAGACAGGCTGTTGCTCATCAGCAAGATTGGCTTAAACATAACCTGGAGTACTTAAAGAAGGCAGACCAATTTCAGATCATTAACAGGCATTTTAGGGAGATTTTGGGCTACATCCATCCTGTATCTTAAGCAGGGGCTGGTGTTAATGTGCAAGCCCTTTTACAGCATCTGAGATGACTACCTTGATTCAGAGGCAGAGTTGGGGTGTGCTCTTGGGCATGGATGAAGGGAAGTATCACTCTGCTGTTGCCTGTGGACTCATACTTGTGACAAGGGCAGGCTGGAATAGTGGTAGGTATAAAGTCTGCTGTCATCAATCCCAAAACGCTCTTCAGGGATACTGTGGAACCAATTTCTGGCAAAAGAGGTTTCTGCAGGTGCTTTCCTTAAAGGGACTGTCCTTGCATGCAGACAGGGTGCCACAGCCTAGAGACCAGCATCTAGACAATCCACCCAGGCTAGAGGCATCCTAAATCAGCCACAGGGGCTGTGGATGATAGCACAGCAGTGCATCAGGCTGCGCTCTGGCCTGTAGGACAAGCATGGCCATGAAAAGGAGAAAAGGTCTTGAAGGGTTGGAAGAAGTGAAAAATATCTGGAGAAAAAAGGTAGGATTGGACTCAGCGAATTACTGACCAGCAGGACCAATTTCCATGACTGGAAAAACACTGGAACGAATGGCAAAACGGTTTGTAAATGTCTAGATAATAAGGTGATTCAGAGAAGCCGACATGGATTTGTCTGGAATAAATTGTCAAGCCAGTATAATTTCTTTTCTTTCTTTTGTTTTAGAGAAATGGGCCTCATGAGAAGGGGGAGGCAGTCAAGGTTATCACCTCTATCCATCTTGACTTGACTAAAGCTTTTGATCCAGGCTCACACAGTGACATTCTTATAAACAAAGCAGAGAAATATGAATTAGGTAAAATCATTGTAAAGAGGCAGCTTGGGTGGCTCAGGCAGCATGCTCAAAGAACAGTGATACAAAGCTTTCAGTCATACCCTGAAGGTGCTTCAAATGAGACCCTCCAGCTGTCAGTCCTGACCTTCTTTTGGTCAATACTTTCATTAACAACTCCAATTACAGAATAGGGAAGCCCCATTGGGAGGCCGAGGCACTTTGCAGGACATGATTATGTTCAAAATGATCTTGATAAATTGGGAGAAAGACCCTGAATCAATGTGATGAAATCCAATAAAGACAAGAGCAAATACTATGCTTAGAAAGTGGAAATTAAATGTACAGATACAAAACAGGAGATGACTGGTCTGGCAGCAGGGTGCCGGAAGGGGAGAGTATAGCAGATCACTGCCATGGTCAGCAGTGCAATGCTGTTGCACAAAGACATGTGTCATTCTGATTTATTAGCAGGAATATGAGATGGAAGAGGTTGCAACTCCTCTCTGCTAATGCCTGGGGATAGCCCTGTACCATATGTTTGTTGCTGCAGAGAAGAGCTGGAGGTGAAGAGAAGGAACGGTGAGGGCTTGGAGAGAAGGAACTGGAAGCAACAGTTGAAACATTTGGTTTTGTCGGGTTAGGAAAAAAGTTGAAAGGACACTGCAATCTTTTCTTGCCCATTTGAAGACTGTTACACAAAGGGGAATAATCTGTTGTTCTCTGTGTCTGCTGGGGAGCTGGTAAGGAGTAATTGGCTTGACTTGTGATAAAGGAATTTTCCTGTCTACGGCCAATTAGGCACTGACATATCTGCTGGGAAGTCTTTGAGGGGCTGTTGCTGGAGCCGCGTGAGAACAGCTTGTGTGCATTGTCACCAATGATAGGTGTGTGTCTGTCTGATCCTGCCTCAGAGCAGAAGAGATGTAATTTTGGGGTCATTCCAAACCCTGCATTGCCATGATGGTTTTTCTGAGGACTGCACTGATTGCCAGGTTGGCACTGAAAGAAATTAATCCCCGAGTTGTATACTCTATTTCACTTAGGGCAGGTGTGAGCAGGGACGTGGTACACCACCAGTGCTGGCAAAGGGCTCCTTGAAGGATAATTTATAGGTAGGGAATGGCTTGTCAGTCCATGTGCCTGTGTTGCATGTGGCACCCCACAGCTGAGCTTTGGCAAGCTGAGGGCCAGCTGGAGGGATTTGTGTTTGCAGTAGCAGGAGCCACCCTTCAAGAAAGGCAGGCAAATCCTGCCTCTGGCAGCCTCGTGGCTGGAATGATTTTGACCAATTGTGTTTTGTCTGTGTGAGAAACTAGCAGCCTCCGTGCCGTGAAAACTGATCAAGCGTTATTTCTTTTGTGGGAATGACATAAGAAACATGGGAATTTTCAAATCAGATTGGATAAATGATCTAATCCCCTGCTGGACAGGAGCCATAAAGAGCTGCCATAGACAAGGGTGATAGTATTCCCTTGCTAGGAATATATGGATTATTGCCCTGCTAACCTGCCATACGTAGCTGTGAACATGCAGGTCGTAAGCTTAATTTTTCTATGAGCAATTAGGGGTTTGAATAGTCTCACCTTCTTGGTAAATAAACAGACTTTAAGAAATAAAAACTAAAAAAGTGGTAGGTTCTTCTCACAGTAATGAGTTCCACACAGTAATTTTGCACTGCAAAAAGAGTCAGGTTAAAGGTCACACTGCAAAAATAGCAGCAGAGCCTTGATTTTATTACAGGCCCCATCATGATCAGGCACAGTGTATGACTTGCTGCTGTATGTTTACTTTTCTCCTTTCTGCTGTTGACATACGCTTTCCTTTCTGATGTGGTTCTTTACTCTTACTGTAGCATAATTGAACTTTTGCTATAAATTGCCTCATGCAGCCAAAATCCTGTGCTGATTATCCTGTGCTTCTGGAAAGAATTAACTTCTTGCCACTGTGCACACAATTGCCTGGTTCTCTTGTCAAACGCCCCTCCCCGCACAGCATTGATATGGCTGTTGTGCCATGTTCATGGGCCTCTGGGAGCAGAAAAAAGGCCAGTTCTGAGCAGATGCCCAATTTGATTGCAGTATCATGAAGGCTAATTACTCTAATAAGCGTACATGGGATTCAGAGATCAGGAGAAAAAAGATCACAAACACTATTAAAGTGTCAGAGGTGTTGATGGAAAGTTGAAAGTATTAAGTGCCGATTTCTGTTTTCTGAACTCAGGCTCACGTCACTGAGAGCTGGTGACAGTCATCTGAGGGCAGATCCTGATGTCCTTGAGGGACTGTGTTCAAGCTGTCTACAACATGTACCTAACTCAGGTACTATTGGCTGCTTTGAATGTAGGAGCAAGTGTACCCAGAGCAAATCAGCCTGCTTGCTCTTGGGGGCTGTTGACTCCACGTGTCTGTAGAATCATAGAATCATTCAGGTTGGAAAAGACCACCAGCGAGTCCAACCATCAGCCCTACTCTACAAAGTTCTCCCCTACGCCATATCCCTCAACACCACATCTAATTGACTCTTAAACACGTTCAGGGATGATGACTCCACCACCTCCCTGGGCAGCCGATTCCAGTGTCTGACCACTCTTTCTGGGAAGAATTTTTTCCTAATGTCCAGCCTAACCCTACCCTGCTGCAGCTTGCAGCCATTCCCTCTCGTTCTATCGCTAATTACCAGTGAGAAGAGACCAGCATCAGCCTCTCTAGAATGTCCTCTCTACAATGTCCTTTCAAGCAGTTGTAGAGAGTGATGAAGTCTCCCCTCAGCCTTGCCTTCCTCAAACTAAACAGTCTCAGCTCCCTCAATCACTCTTCATAAGATTTATTCTCCAGGCCCTTCACCAGCTTCGTTGCCCTCCTCTGCTCTCCCTCCAGTAACAGATGAACGGTTATCTGTGTAACAGATGAAGAGAAGTAGTTGTGACACCTCAGTACCAATAGTAGAAAACTGGAATAGATCTCCTCTCCAGGGAGAGCATATTTGGAGTGGGCAAACCCAGAGGACAAGCTCTTTGCTTGGGGAATGCTGAAAGGAATTGGCTTGGGAAAAAAACAGACTGTGAGCTCATGATAGCTCTTACGTTGTTGGTCACCTCCAGACGAGGTTGCTACAACATGTTGTTTTAGCATGGACATCTGGACTCAGGAGCTGTGTCTGCACAGTTTGATTGGGGTGGACTCCAGCCACTGAGCCTTCATCCATGTATCTCCAACAAGCTGTCACTTGACTCTATCTTGAGTGCAAAGTATCTACACTGTACTGGGCAAGAGCAGAGCTGGGAACTCAGCTGCAGCTGCCCCTGCACAGCTTGAGCAGAGCTCACTAATGAGTGTTTGGATGCATGCTCTGATAGGGGTCAAGCTGGGACACTCCCTTCAGAGAGGGTCTGGACCGGCTCTGATCACAGTGTGTGCATTGCATCAGCGACCTTGGTGGTGACTCTAGGTTTCAGGGTGGTTCAGACCCATAATGGCTGCAGTATAGGTATGTGTCACCTACTTTTGTCGTCCACATGCAGCTCAGGCCATTGCTGGCTTCAGGCTGCAGGTTTCAGACACTGGGGGCCACCTTTTCTTGCAGTGTGGTCCTGTGCCAGTAGAGGACATCTGAGCCACTTGTGCTAATTGCTCGCAGGTTTAGGTGGAGAAACCATTTCTCGTTTTTTTCATAGGAGATATTCTTTTGAGAAATAGCTTCCCCTATCTCAGCCAAAGTCACTTTGCCTTAGAGGGGGGGTAAAAGTGACTGGTTTTCCCAAGTATTTGGCAAAGTAGACTGAAAAGAAAGAGTAGAAGTTAGAGGAGAGCTGTATGGGACATACAAATGAAAACATCTTATTGCCAGGCAATTTTAGAGTGGTGTTTTAAAAAGCTCTGATTTGAAACATGACCCCTTTTCTGTGCCCAGTGTGAGCATGTGCTTGTGACCAGTTCCCCCTGAGCTCTGCATTTCTCACTTTGAATTAAAACTGCTCCCTACACCAGCCCCTTCATCTGAAGCAGCTGCTGGTGGCCATCATTGTCAGCAGTAGCTCATGATCCCGGGGAGGTGTTCCTGCAATAGATACACCCTGCACATTTTGTGCACCATGGCCAGCCTTGGAAATCACTGTTCTCCATATGTGCTGTTGAACCTCTCTTTTTATTGTTAGCTGTTTTATTCTGGGCCATATTGAATTATGCCATTCCTTTAATGCCAGATAGCAGAGCTGGTTTCACTTGGAGACTTAGGATTTCTCCTGTGCAAGGATGTTCAAAGGTATTTACCACTTGAGACTCTTCAGTTGCATCTTATGGATGTGAAACTGGCATTTTGATGTATTCTCAGATGAATTCCTTTTATGTTTTATTTTTCCTTCCTCGGAATAGTGTGTTCTAGGTAGGAAACCTGTTCACTAGAGGATTAATTACTCTTTGGTGAGTCTCTTGCTCTACCCAAATTCACGGTATAAACAATTTTACAAAACAGAATTAACACTGCTTTTTCCCAAAAAGTATCATTACAATACCCTGACTGTGTAATTAAAGTATTGAGAATGCTGTTTGTCTTCTGAAACTGGTACCAAATAAACAGCTGGTCATAGATAGAGTATTTGGTGAACTCTAGGATAATCATGGCCATTTATCGTGTTTATGGGATGATGTTTAGGGAAACTTACCTCCTGCACTGCTTGGATGGGAACTGATACACCTTTGAAAACCTCAGCAGAACCTGCTGAGGTGCTTGTCCCCGTCCTGAACTGACAGATGCCCACAGGAGTGTGTGCTGACAGGCCCAGTGACAAGTCATCCTTTTCCCTTCGGTCTGATTGAATTCCCAGATCTGAAAATTGAGCGTTCTTAATGCTTTTGGTCTAACTGAAATGTCTCTTCTAAACTGTAAGCCATTTATCTGAGTTCTAATCTCTCCTGCTGAGCTGTCACAGTCAAAAGGCAAATCTCCTTACCAGGCAGACAGATGCTCTGAAGGTGTAGGGAGGATTTCAATTTTAATGGAGACATTTTCATCTCTCTGAAAGAGAAGTGCCCCAAGGACCCGTGTCACATGTTGCCTGAAGGCCTCGTCTGCACCCCACATACGGACAGAAAGCTAATTTGAGGTTGTCTGGCTGGAGTAGCCTGATGACACTGCATTTGGAGTAATTAGCCAAGTGGGAAAGGGTTAGTTTGGGCAGGGTCAGTGATGTACTTGGGTGTCCTGGGGACATTTCTGCAGCAATGCTGATGTTGTTTGGAGATGTCTTAGGGATCTCTGGGATGGTGTTGTGCTGTAGTGCAGGGCGCTGCATAGCTGAGACACCTCACAAGGCCCATCGTTGGTGACCAATGCTCCTGTTGCTGCTGGGGGGGATGGCTGTGAGTGGGTAGAGTCTCCAGGGCTTGGGCTCTGCCTGCTGTGCAGCATTCCTGCAGGGAAATGAGTGATGGAAGTGCTGGGGACACGTCTGAAACTGCCTGTGGAGATAACTGTGTTCATACATGCACTGCAACAGCATCAGGCCTCTGCGGGTGAAACCACTGCTCTTTGGGAAGGATTTCAGACAACCCTGCTGAGGGTGTGGGACTCTGTCCAGCTAATGCTGAGTGCCCTGTGCTAACTGGGACTATATTCTTGTTTTAAGGTCAAGTGGCAGAAGGATGACATGGACAACAATTTGAACTTCTTCTCTGTCTCTTCGGATGGGAGGATTGTTTCATGGACTTTAGTTAAGGTAAAAAATAGGTGACAATTTCTTCTCCTAGCCAAATTATAACCATTTTCCTCCAAAGTTCAATGATGCATTGGTTTTATTTTTATTTATAAATGAGCCAGGTTTGAAAAAAAGTGTCAGCAAAAGATTGCAGGTGCAGTCACAGCTGGGTCAGGGGCTCTGTGTTAAACTTTGAAGTCAGGAGAACCAGAGTACTCCTGGCTAAGGACCTAATCTTCATCCTGCCTGCACCTGTAGCACCCTGTGGACCTGAGTATAAGAGATTGTTTTCCTGCTATGCAGCTGCAGTGATTCAAGATGGGTCTTTGCTCTGAAACTTTCCTTGGCCCAGGAGGGTCACCTAGAGACAGGGTGGAATGATCTGCTTTCTTTCTCAGCCTCAAGACTTCCCCCTGCAAATTTCTCCCCTTGTGGCCAAAGTAGCACAGAGTAAGCTTGCATTTAAAGTGGAATGGTAACATGCAATCAGACAGGCAGAGGGTTTCCCCCTGCCATGACATTGCCAACTCACACCCAAAACAACCTTTGTTAACTTGTTTGCACACCCTGTCTTTGATCACTTTTTCTTTTGGAGTACATACATTGATAGAAATCTGACATTAATGTCCCTAAATGACCCTTAGATTTATGTCTCTGAATCTCGGCATGTGTATTTGCTGTCTGCTGTTTGACTTTACATTTTGAACATTTCAAAATCTTTTACTTAAAAAGTAGTTGAATTGCCCTACATCTGTGTTTGAAACAACTGTCCCATTATTCCTCAGCAAGGAAAGATATTTCTTTATATCCTTGGCTGCTCATTTTTTCAAACTGCTATATCAAACTGCTGAAGGCTTCTTAGTTCTGAAAATTTCAGGCCTCTCTGCCATGGGCAAGGAATTCATGTTGCACATTATGAGTAAATCTTAGTGTCATGTTCACTTCAGTAGTGGGAGCCTCTTCTAGTGAACACAGTAGGTGCATGCAGATGGCATTGATTATTAAGTTCCTTTTTATAAACTCCTCCAGGTTCAAACATGCAGCTTTAGATACAAAAATCTCTCCTGCAAGTGTGTCCCAACTCCTTCTCTCAGAATAGCTCTAAGAGCTTCCAATACAGGGACAAATTAATGTCGTCTCAGCACTCAGCTCCTGTTTTATCCCCTGCATAGAAATACCTGAAAGATTTATGTTGAAGTAGTTAATAACAATGCCTACAGCTAAACACATCCAGTTGAGGTGACTTGGCAGGTTGCAGCTGTCAGCTGAGCCCCCGTAACCATAACCAAGTGTGTTCTTCCTGTTCCACTTAGGAGGCAAGAAACACTGGGTTCTCTTACCTTGGAGAAATGCCACAACTGGGACAACCCAAGAGTCTGCAGATGGACTCTGAAGGCAACTCACCTGGTAGAGGGTCTTTAGCAGCATTTCTGTGATTCATCTGTGCTTAGTTGTGTTTCCACATCATAGGCTGTTTTTTTCTTGTCTGTTGAGCATGTAGATAAATCTCCTTAAGCACCCTTGGTGTGGTCTCTAAGACCTGCATGCGCTTAGCACAATGTCATTTCAACTAATTCCTTTCACTTCTGTTATAAACTTGGCCACACCCATATGAAAAGCACTGTTTTAAGATTTATTTCAGGTGAAGTTACCTCTGAAATTGCCAGAGCCGATATGCACTTATCAGGCAAGGGTGGAAAACTGCAAAGTTTTAGGTGCTGTCTGGGTTTTGGGTTTTTTTTTTGGATGAGAGTCCAGTGAGGAAAGCAAAAAACAGAATGAAAAGAGCATTACAATCTGAGGGTTTGTACCCAGCAAAGAAAAATGGACAATCTGCTTGAATTCCAGTTTTACAAAAGAGCTATCTCTGGGTTGTATTTAGAATAAAATTGAAGAGACTCCAGAGGTCTTCTATTCTGCAAATCCATAGTGCAAATAGGGAATAAATGAACGAAAGCTTCATTAATCTTTTTGACAGGACTATCCAGAAGTAAAGCTTCTTCAAACACTGATAGCTGTTTGACACTTCCAAAGCCGAGAGCAGAAAGTGAATAAATTCATTCTTACTTCCAGCTGGATATTTGGCAAACCACACTCAAGATTTGGATAGAAGAGTTGTCAAATGTTAGTGAGCGACAGTTGATCTGCCTTGACCATAGTGGCTGTTGCTGTCAGAAATGGGCACGCACTATCGCTCTGGACAAACTTCATGAGACAGTGTATGGACTCTGTGTGCTTAGGCTGTTGGCTTGGCTTGGTGTTGGGTCATCATGGAGGTGTAAAACAGTGAGGAAGGGTGCAGGACTTCTGCAGATGGATGGTTCTGCTCTCCCCCTTTGGGTGCACACGTTGCTGATCGAAAAGGAGAGCTGTCAGAGCCACATCAGGGGATTGGCTGGCACTGCTTCCCTCCTTTACTGGCCTGAAGGAGGCCCAGGTTTGATTCGTAGCCACAGTTCACACTTCCTATGTGACCTAGAGCTAAATCACAGAACAGCTCTGGGCCTCCTTCATCGCTCGAGGCTAATGACAACTAAAGGGAAACAGGAAGCTGCAAGGCCTAATTCACTAATGCTTACAAAGTACTTTACAATTGTTAGGCAGAACAACATATTATTGTTCAGTATTCCTGGAAGGCCAAACTGTGACAGTCTGTTTACCCAGAGGAATATGTGAATGGCTCTGGTGACAAACAGCCCCAGGAACAGATGCATTTTCCAGACTGCAAAGCTGCGTACAAAATAGAAACAACACTACAGGGAAGTAAGTACTTACTTCGTGCAAGTAAGATCCTTTGTGAAGGTGAGAGGCTACAGAAGCTGTCCACAGAGGCTTTGGCCAAGTGGAGGTGCTGGAAGGCATCTTCAGACAGAGGCTGCAGAAGGACACGTGCTTAGAGAGGTCTCTGTGGTTTCCCTTTCTACTAGAATAAAGAGTAAGTGTGCTAGCACATCTATGGGCTGACCTCTGTTAGACACACAGGGTATATCAACATCGTCACCTGCAGGCACCTCCAAAGCTGCTCTTCAGACCAGACTCATGTGGCCACCAGCCATGGCTTGGACACAGCAGGTGCTCTCTGGAGAGCAGGCAGACCTGAAAGCCTGAGCAGAGACCTCCTCAACCTGTGCTGACCGTGTCCCCAGCAGCTCAGCAGCTGCCTTGTCTGCGTGGACAGTGAATGGCACAAGGAGTGTGCCCTGTTCCTGGATGCTCCAGGTGCTGCCCTTTCCAATTCTTGCACACAAACACCAGCATATATGGTCTCCTTTGCAGTATCACTCCTGCCTTTACCCACCAAATCCGACTTGATGTAACCCATGTGCTGCAAGAGTCACTAACAGAAGGCAGGACTCTGCAGGCTGCAGTGGTCTGTCCTGATTCCTGCTGCTCTCCCAGTTACTCCCTTAGTGGGAAGAAAGTACATCATTTAAGGCTTCTGATTTTTCGTCATCCTTCCCTAAATTTGTACCCCCAAAATACGATAAAAATGTCTTACAGAACACTGCCTCCCCTGAACTGCAGAACTAAAGAGATGCTCAGAGGATCTTCTCCCACCTTCCCTAAAACGCGGTTCACTGGGATCAGCTTTGCCAGGCAGAATCTTTTTTCCACCTGAGTCCTTCTCTCGGCTTAGGGAAGCTCCAGCTGAAGCTTGATTCACTGAGCTGAGAAGTTATGTTTTGTTCTCACAGTGCTCCAGTGGGAAATCTGCAGATTCATGAAAACATCCAGTCCTCAGCCCACACTGCTCACTAATTTAATCTTTAGTTCTTTGTTCTTTTTACCAGCCCCAGGGTATTCTTATATTCACAACCAACTCCATTCTGCAGTGGTATTTTAATTCCCAAAGCTCATCTAAGAATGGATCTTTGCCCTCTCGTTTCCTCATACTCACCCACATTGTGTCTATTTTCATCTGTCTTCTGTCTCCCACCTTGACTGTAAGCTCTTTGGGACACAGCCTTTTTGCCCTGCGTTCATATGGGAGTTTGCATAGCAGTGTCATGGCCTGCAACGAGCTTTTTAGAGCTCTGCTGATAACAGCAATTTCGGACACTTTTCCCCTGGGGGGAACTGCGTGCTTGATGTTGTTGTTGAGGATGGGGATCTGAGGCTGCTGTGTGGACAGGGAGATGGCAAGAAGCAGTGACTGGCAAGGTGGTCAGTTACTGTCCATCAGTGTGGGTTTTAGTTAGCCCTACGATAATACAAAATATACCTGTCTTAAACCATGCAGGGTGATTTCACTTAAGGCAGCGATATAGGCTGGCAGTGTCAACCTCCACTCAAAAACATTGCCCCAAAACCCAAAGCTTTCCCAGTCAGCTGTGTGTCTCTGGGTGATGAACCAGTGGCTCTCAGTTCCAGTGCATGAAGGCATCGGTTTCCTGGAGGTTTTATGTAAAACAGCATGTTAGCAAGTTGCCAACCACGAGCATGAAACATTAAGCAACTTTTGGACAGCTTGTTAAAATTCCTCCATAAAATTTGCCATTTCAAAGTACTGAATGTCTCTGTATTGTTGCTGTAAAGCCTGTTATTCATGTGGAATCTCCTCTGCCTGCAGAATGAGCTGGTTCATACAGATGTCATCAAGCTGTCAGCAGAGGGAACAACGATGCAGGGGCCAGAGGGGCTGCAGCTGCAAACGCTTGGTAGGAGCCCAAGTCCTTGCCATGCTGATTAATTACTGACACAAAGCCTCTAATCAGTCATTCTAGGGAATTAAATTGGGAGTGGGATGTTGAGATGGAAAGGAGCTAAAGAAGGGTTACGCCTCCTTGCTTTCATCATGTAGTAGAGCGAAGTACTTCTGGAGCAATAGTCACTAATTAGGTCCAGTTTTGCTGATTACATCTTGCCTTTACTTGCAGAAAAAGATGAACATTAATACAAAAAATGTCTGTTTTACTGGGATATCCCAATGTGGACAAGGCACAGGCATTACCTACCTGTGGTTGTCAAAACTAGGTCCGTTGTGTTCTTCCTACCAGACATGGATCTGGGCTGGCCAAATAAAGATGAAAAGCAATGTTTTCCCATTCCTGGGTGCACAGCCTGTCCAGCTAGGGGTGGGATGTGCCTCATCCGGGTTTGGCTCTCTAAAAGCACAGCACCTATTCTGAGCTATATTAGGCTCCCTCCATACAAGGTGGAAATAGTCCAGTCCTTCTAGGCTGAATGCCCTCATCATGATCACCCTGTGTTTGAGATAGGATGGGACAAGTAAGCTCTGGAGGTCCTGGACTACAGAGGGAGCCTTCAGGAATGCCCTAATCATCCTACTGCACCTGCTTTTGGCTGTGAAGCTACAGCCTGGGTTTGGAGAAGGAACTTGCTCTGCATTTAAAGATTGCTGTGTTCCTAGGCTGGTAACTGCTGAGCAATTTGTGAGAAGGTTTTTATTGCCACGTAGGTTGCAAGAGAATGGCTAAAGCAGCACACTGCAGAACTCCCAGGAGCTTTGGGATTATTTGTTAGTGTTACTGGGAAATGGGTTTTCAAAGGCTTGTCTTGAATATTTAACAATCCATTTAAATGTTAAAAATGCAGACAGTATTACAGGGTTGAAATGACCTTAACAATTCCTTTGAGGACTACATTTTGTTAACATTAAAGACATAATGTTTAAGACAGCTGCTTTTGCAGAAAGTTCTCTGTAACGATGCACTTCTGAGCTCATCTGTTTCAGCTTCTTGTCTGACGATTGTCCTGGCTGTCACTGATGGTCAGCTGCCCCAGGTTGCTCTGGCACTCAGCAGGCATTCCATCTTCTGCTCAAGGACCCTGCTGGAATTTTCTTTTGCCACCACGTGAATTGGCTTTCTTGGGTGATGTTGCCACAAAATATCAGGGAGACACATCCTGTTGTGGTTGTCACCTCAGTGTAGTGGGAGGTGTCCCTGCCCATGGCAGGGGGCTGGAACTCAATAATCTTTAAGGTCCCTTCCAGCCGAAACCATTCTATGATTCTGTGAAACCTGTTTTAAACCTAGTTCACAGTGTTGCTCGATTCAGGGCTTTTGAAATTAAGAGGATCCTTCTGTGTCTGGCAGAAGATCTCTTCCCAAATCACATCCTTTGCTATTGGCCTCACTGGATGGAAGCCATGCTAACTGGCTTCTGAGCTAAGGATGGAAATGTCACAGGGAGGTATGATGTGGTGGTGTCTTCTATGCGTGGGAAACCATTGACATTTTTGTGAGTACTAAGCAAACAGAAAAGATCTGTTGTTCCCAATAGGAGGCAGGCCTAATCCCCACAACTCTTATCTTTGCACCAGGCACTTTAAATTCTTACCAAAGTGAATCCCAGCCCAGTCGGCTCTTCCAGTTCCCTGTTCCCCTTTTTCTGTGTTGGTTTTTCAAATCGCAAGTCCCGGGGACAGGCACAGCTTGGAAAGTGTTTGTAGAAGGGGTGGCTGTAATTTCTTTTGAGACCTTCTGGCTAATAAATCACTTCTGAAAATGCTGGCAGTGTGTGTGTACCGTGGCCAGGGAGCGCGTGCTGGCCAGATGAACCAATTCCCTGTCTGACAGACCTCTCTCATGTTAACAGGCTGCGGGACATCGTTTGATTTTCACAAAAAGATAGACTATTTGTTTCTTGTTGGGACTGAAGAAGGAAAGATCTATAAGGTAAGAATAGTTCCTTTGTCCCTTGTTTTACATCCTCTGACCTGTGCCTGTCTGTCAGGTTCATCATCTTAACTGTTTGCTCAGGCAGTAACAAAGTACAGCTTCAGAGCCTGGTCCTGCCCTTGGAACCCTGTGGTGAGCCTGGGACCAGCACAGAGCCACAGAGGGTCACAGGGAGGCCTCTGCACAGACCCAATTAAGACCTTTCTTTCTTGCAGAGACGTTTCTCATGCAAACTGCATCCCAGAATGCTTTGCAGATTGCAGCTGTGCAAGTGAAGTGCTAACTATGATCAGAGCAGAAGTTAAAAGGCATTGATCCTCTGTCCTCATGACTATGAGGAAATGGCAGGCAAAATCTCATCTCTTTTCCTTTTTAGACCTCTTATCCCATGAGCAGTGAGGCTAATGAAGCGCTTTTTCCTGTGCATTGCTGTCCTGCAGCCTTTTCCTTCCACAGTTACATCCCAGATCCTTTCCCTAGTACCATTCTCTCCTTGTCCTCCTAACCTCAGTTCCTTACTGTCTACTCTAATCCTTCTGCCTTCTGATCACCCCCTTGCTGCCCCCAGCTCAGCAATCCCACCTCCATGCTGTAACCCTGGATTCCTTCCAAAGGTGCTGACTGCCTCCCCTCCAGTGCCCTCCTGCAGCCAGATGCCTTGGTGGCCAGCTGGTGTGGTGAGGGCAGCAGCCAAGCTTTGCTTGCCCTTCCTGGAGTGGGGACACTGACCAGATGTTGGCACTCTACGGCTATCCCTATGTGTAAGACCTTAATATTGCCAAGTCCCATGTGCAGCCAGCCTTGGCTGAAATTGCCAGTGAGGTCAGAAGTTGCCTGGGAGGAGAGACAAGCAGACAGCAGGACACAAGTGTTGTGTTTTCTTAGGAAGTCAAGCTAAAACTGTGAAGTTTTCAGCCTTGCTGTATTTAATCTTGAAAATAAAGCCATTTACTTACTCATGTAGCTTTTGTTAGCACAGCATTCTGTTGAGCTGGCTTTGGGGCTTTGCTAGTGTTGTAGCCACAGCCCTTCAGTATGGGACCTGGATCATCTGCAGGAGGCTGATGTGCAGAGCAGATCCATCCAGCCGTCCCTGGAAGATGGTGTAGGGTCCTTCGCCTTGTACTGCCTGCGACAGGGAAACAAAACAGAGAGAAAGAACCCAAAGCAAATCACATTTTGAAATCAGTATCAGTCATTTAGGCAAGGCAGGCTTAACAAATATGTAACCCTTCCAGAAGGATGATGCTGATTGAAATCTCTCCCTCTGCCAGGAAGTGTCTAGGGAGGATTTCTGAGCAGGGCTCACTTGCATTGGACAAAAACAGGTGCAGAAGGGAGTTGAGAGAAAGGGAGGGAGGGCTGGGCTGATGGGTGATGGGCAGTAAAGTGTGATGGCTTTTTGTTGATGCTTTCAGGATACAAAGCATCTGTTCTGTTGTCAGCAGATGTTCTGAGCTGGCTGGTCACCCACAGGAGTTGGTACCCTGGGTATTGTACTCCAAATTGTTTGGGTAGTGTTGTGTCTAGCCTTGATCATAAGACAGTGAGGATCCACATGTTTTAACGTCCTCTCTGCCTAGGTGAGTGATGGATGGATGTCAGTGAGTATGACAGTGGATGTCAGTGTTTGCTGGGCCATCAGTTATGCTTCAGGAGAAATGTTCACACCTGGCTGAATTATATTGTAAAGAAAATCCTTCATGGAGGAGTAGTGAGTAGGAACAGAATTTGGCAGCATTTGCATTGACAAAACTGTAAGTGTTCCTGCCTTGGATGATCTTCAGTGAAACTGGAACTAGGATGTGGTTTTAATATAAGGAGTGATCCCAGCCATGAAGCTGGGAAAATATCCCACGTAGATATTTTAACCACTTTGTGGGTAGACAAATGCAGAGACATACTGTTACACAGGATCTTCTATTTCATTGTTGACAAGGCTGATTTCAGGGCTACTGGTAAGCAAAAAACCATTCCTTGATTGGTGAGCCTCAGCGATAAGTGGGACCACTCTCATGTTGTGCAGCTGCCCTATAAACCTCAGGTGTTCCCATGGGCAGGAAGGGGCAATCTTCCATTGGATTGTATGGACTAACACGGGGAAGAGAAACCTTGCAACTAGCACAAGCATGACTCCATGGTATCCAAAGAAACAAAGAGAAGAGTACTTGCACCCTTAGCATCCCTCGAGAGTTTTCCCTACAAGCAGTTTCAAAAGTTTTGGGGTCAACTGCTGCTCCAGACATTTCTCAAGGACCACCATGCACCTTAGCACACCCAGTGTTGAAACACTGCATGTCTGAATCCATTACTGGAGCTACCTATGGGCTGCCTCCCAGAGCTTTGTTCCGCTTGGACACTGAGTACAGACACAGTGACATTCCTGCTGCCCTTCAGGCAGCTCCGGGGTCCTGTGGCTGCACTGAGCAGGAGTGAGCTGCCCAGGTCTCTCTGCCACACTTGCCCTTGCTACTGCATGTGGAGTGAGAGGGACAGACTCCTTACGTGTCGTATGAGTCAGGGATCAAACCTGGGCTGCTCTCCACGTGGGCTGAATTTTAGATTATTTATTAAATAAATTGAAAAGTTAATTTCAGGGAGGTGTTTTTTCAGGGACGAGGCATGCCCACAAATAGCATGATAATATGTTAATTCTTCAGCTGCAGAACAATTATGGTGAATTTTTTAAAATGGCTTGGTTAATAGTGTTTCTGAAGCCAAGAAATCATTATCTTAATTACACATGGACCTATCTATTGCCCTTTTATGTAGAGGACAAACTGTTTCTGCATGAATATGATTCTGTAATGCCTCTTTCCATATCTCATTTGCTGTTTAGGAATTGTTCCACTTTGGTATCAAAAAGTATGGTCTCTGAGATTTGTATTGAAGTATTATTGCGGCTTCAACTCTTTGGTCAGAATTGTTTCTGAATAAGCAGGGTTTCAACAGAAAAATTGTGATGAGATCTGAATATATTAATGTAAGAGGGGAGTTTCATTCAGTCTTAGGCAGTGTCTTGGTTTGAGGTAAGACAAACCAATTTTCTGTTCAGTAGTTTTACTTTTTTAGCTGGGCCTCTTCTAACTAACTAAAGCCTGAAATTAACAGCACATTGTTCAGAGAGTGTTTTGTCTCACAGTGATAAGACCTGATTATACCAAGGGATGGTATGCAGAGAGGCCCTTGTTTATACTTACTGCCAGAACAACCAAGGTCAGGTAATTTTGTCAGGTGACCCAAAACTGACCAACTGGGGTATTCCATCCCATCTGCATCATGCTCAGTAAAAAAAGCTGAGGGATCAAACAGTCATTAGCTTCTTCCTTCAATGGCCGACGTCTGAGGAGGACCCTGTCTGTTCCTCTGCCTTNATAATAAAACTCAGTGCAAGACTACATAGAAGGAAAAGGTGGTTCTAATTCTAAACAAAACTAATTTCTTTCATAGTCATTCTCTCGTACTAAGCATCAGGACATTTGTAGCTGTGTGATAAGGATAGGGTTTCTTGTGTTAAACAGATGACAAAGGATTTTTGTTTATCATATCTCTTGGGTTTTCCTTAAATGATGATGACAAACTGGTTTCTAGACAGGCTCTGGCTTCCTGTGACCCTTTAGTAATGGAGAGACCGTTTTCCTCAGTGTCTAGTCTTGCTGTGTCGTGCTGCGTCAAAGTTGTTTCCCTTGTCTGGGTATTTTATGGTTCCTCATCTTCTCAGCACCTTATCTTTGGGGCTTCTATTTGTTCTATCCAGTTATCTTGTCACATGACGGACTGCATTTGCCATCAATTATCACAGGTTCTTCCTTTTACCATTCTCGTGTTTTTTCTCTCGATGCATTTGCATGCCTCTGTTCCTATTCCTATTATAAGTCTTTCTACAAATCTTAGCATTTCTCTTACAGATCTCTACAAGAAGGCACTGAGCCAAAACCAAGGAGACCCTCTGGTGTTGCTGGTAACAGCTGTCCACAACCACACAGGATGCATTTGTGTCAGTGGTTTCTGTGGAGCAGCCGGGTGTCCTGTTCTGCCAGGGAGTGCCAGCGTTGGGCACTGCTCTTTCTGTTGCTAGATACAATCCTCCTTTGAAAAAGACTTTTTTTTTTTTTTTTTAAATTCCTGTACTTCCTAGAGTCACAATGTTTTTGTTAGTGAACTGAAGAAACCCTCTACGTTGTAAGGACACTAATAACCATCCATTCACCGTGGATGCGGAGGAGTTTTGTGTCAGGCTAATGTCTAGCGTAAACTGAAGTGCTGTTAATGAAGGTTATTCATAAGTTTTGTGCCCTTGGAGTTCTTTTTTCCTTCCAGTGTTCTTTCCCTGTATTTTGTAGCCCTGTCACCAGTCATCTTTATAGTGGTTTCCTGTATTGCCATAGACACATTCTTGCTTTCCTGTCTCACCATAAAAAATACCATTTACTATTCACGCATACCTAACACCATTTAAATAGGAGAAAAACATTCTCAGTAAATTGGAGCGGTGCTCTAGAAGATAAGACAGGCTGCACAAATGCCTGCTCCCTGAATCTACTCATCTTCTTCAAAGCTGTCTTGTCAGGAGTTAAGCATCACATTTTCCAGTGGTTCTGTTTTCATCCTGACATGTGTCTAATAACTGTAGGGTTTTTAAAGTGAATAGTAGGGGAGGACTTTGCCAGCAGTTCTAGTTAGCTCAGAAACTCTTTTCTTTGTTAAAGTCATACTTCTTTCTGAGGTTTCTCTCAAGGTTTTGGTGGTTCTTCAAAATGCGTCCTGAAGAACATGGCCCTGCCTCACACATCAGAGGGGATACCAGAGGTTGGGGTGAGCATGGTGTGGGACTGGCAGGCACTGCCAGAGCACAGTGTATGGCTTTAGGCTAAAGCAGGCTTGCAGGGTCCCTTTCTCACAAGGGAAACAGCTGGGCATCTGACCTACAGAACCCCTTTTTAGTGCTGATTTAATAGGAAAACCACAGATGCCTTTCCTGTTGGGGCCTGGGTCTCAGCTCTGCAGACTTGCAGACTGCAAAACCAGTGTGGTGGATCTTCACATCCCAGAGCATGAAGGGCCTCCGATGCTAAGACCCAGAGAGCTGCACTGATCTAGGGCTCAGCCCCAACACAGCTTGGAAACAGGGTGCTAAGCATTACAGTTCTGCTGGATGCAGACAAATCCAGTTAGCATCTCACTCTTCAAAGTCCTCAGGTATTAGGGACCTTCAATTCACATACTTGGAAGGACAGATGGATAAAGCAGCTTCTCTTTTTTGTTAATTACTCATCTTCCATTCTGTCTCTTCCCAGCAAAGTGACTTTCAAAACAAGCCAAGTACCAATTTTCCTGGTGGCTGAGCATTAAGAATTATGAGGCAAAGTTATGAAACATGCCATTAAAGGAGATTTCAGTCCCATAATTACACACAGGGACGGTAACTCATAGTATGTGCCAAACTATTAACAAGCTATAGGCACTGTGAGTAAATCTCAGTGGGACAGGAGCCACTTTCTTCTTTCCCTTTCCTAATACAGCAAGCCTCCCAGGGATGCAGGAGGGATGATACTGTATGAACAGTTCAGCACCCTCCATCCAGCACCTGCACCAATGCACAAGGGCATCAGAAGAAAACAGGTCTGAGTACCCAGACAGCGAGTGTCATGTGTAAGAAACAGTTAAAGCCATATGATTAGTTAGAGGTTTGGTTTTGTGAGAATTAAAATCATGTAACATTTCAGCAAGCCTGCTGCTCAGGCAGATGATGTGTTGCTGCATTCATTAGGGAGTAATGAAAGGTGCTGAAAAGTTCTTGTTGTGACTACCAAGGCAGACGGACCGAAAACCCTGAAACCAACCCTAACCTGCAGTGTGGATACAGCTTGTGTGTGAGAACACAACCAAGGGAACATTACTTGTGAAATGAGGTCCTTGTTGCTCGTGAAGGAAGCCACCAGTGTCCCGTCAGAGGGGAGGAGGTTTGGGGAGAATAACCTCATTTCAGTGTGTGCACAGAATTGACAAGACCTGGGTCGAGTCCAGTATTCTGCTCCTGCAGACAAGCAGATTGTACTGTCTGCCCTTCTTCATGAGCTCACGCACAAAGTGATTTTTCCAAGGGTCCCAAATGTTTTGCAGCTCTTACACATTTACCCTACATTTTGCCATTCAGTAACACCTGCTGCTGTGGTGTTGCTGACCTAACCCTCACATCCACCTGCAGGGCTTGCCCATTTGGCAGGCTACTGTTTCCTGGGGTGCAGGGTGGACCACCTGCCTGTTGGGGACATGCCTGAGTGCTGGCCAGCCTCTGGTCAACCCCTTGTGGTTCTCGTACCTCTCCAGAAAGTCACAAGTGGCACAAGAGAAAGGTCTGCAGAGCAGTGTGATAAGGCAGGCTCTCAGAGCAGGCTATTGCAGGGTGATGGTAGGGAAGGAACTTTCAGCATGTTTCCTAAACCCTTAGAGCCAATGGATTTGTCTGACAGGTCGTTGTTGTGTTGAGAGCACTGTTACTGGAGGTTTTAATTGTGACACTTCAAATGCATATGGTGCTGTGTGCTCCTGAGCAACACAAGAGTCGTTTTCCCCTGCCTTTCCTGAGAGCCTCTTACAGAGATGTGGCAGGAGCCCAGGCTGGCAGGGAGGTGATGGAGCTCCTGCAGTGGAGAATAGGCTCTGGCACCTTTCTCTGTCTGTAAATCAAACCAGACAATTTCAGTTCCTATGTCTCTGTATTGCAGAAGGGAGCTTGGTGTTGCCTGCAAGTGGGGTGAAACAGCATGTGCTAAATTATTTTGCTCCTGTAGCACCTCTGGGTACCAGCTGCCTCTTCCCAGCCCACCCAGAAGAGCCTGGGAGGCCATACAAGTATTCAGCAGTATCTTTCTGCAGGAATATGAGCTCCAGAAGAAGGTCTAGCTCTGATTACTGACTAGTTCTTTCCATTGCAGTGTTCAAAATGTTATTCAAGCCAGTTTCTGGATGTGTTTGAAGCCCATCACATGGCTGTGGACTCAGTCAGCTGGAACCCCTACCACTTGAAAGTCTTCATTTCCTGCAGCTCTGACTGGACAGTCAAGATCTGGGATCACACTGTCAAGTAAGTCGTGCTGGGTCTTCGTGTGGGCATGGAGGTGCAGCCTGACATGCCAACTGCACGTCAACTCTGCTCAGTTTCCCTCTTAGGCACTGTTACTGCTAATTGTTCTCTTATCTCTGTTTCTGGGGGTGATGACTCAGATTTGTACTTCTCAGGTACAAGGTATGAGATTTAGTATTGAATGCCCCAGGAACTGGCCGAGCAGTGCAGCTCAGCACAGAGCCTGACTGCTTCGCTTTGGACCTGGCTTTCTTCAGGCAGGACCTACTGTGGCAGGGTTATTCTTGTGCAGCAACGCTACACAGAAATGCCTTATGGCTTCAGGGGCCAGACACCTCCTAAGAGCAAGAGAGGCAAGAAAAAAAAAATAATATTGGAACATTAAAAAATATATAATGAAGTTCAGGGTTAGTGGTTGAGGAATGTCTGGTTTCAATCAGGAAATTGATTTTGTTGTAAATCAGAGTCAAATATTTCTTGTTGCTAATACTGCTCTAATATTCAATGATGTTGGCAGAAGCACAGAGGCCAAAAGTCACCTTTTCCTTTAGGATTATTAACCAGAGAGGCCCCATCTTGCTGTGTGTGTTGGGGGGAAGCTTTCAAAATGTTTTCAGAATGAAAGAAACCTTCCTTCTCAATGCAGCAGAACCAATCCTCATTAATGTTTATAAATATGTAAATGGTGAGTGTCAGGAGGATGGAGCCAGGCTCTTCTCAGTGACATCCAATGATAGGACAAGGGGCAATGGATGCAAGCTGGAACAGAGGAGGTTCCACTTCAATATGAGGAAAAACTTCTTCACAGTGAGAGTGACTGAACACTGGAAGGGGCTGCCCAGGGAGGTTGTGGAGTCTCCTTCTCTGGAAACATTCAAAACCCGCCTGGACACGTTCCTGTATGACCTGATCCAGGTGTTCCTGCTCCAGCAGGGGGATTGGACTAGATGATCTTTCAAGGTCCCTTCCAATCCCTGATATTCTGTGATTCTGTGATTCAGTGAATCCTGACCTATTTGTGTTAATGCCCAGTTTTGCTTTGCCTTTGGCTCAGGCCCTGGCTGGTATCTGACATAGGCAAATACCCCATCTCCCACTACTGCAGCTGCCTTTATGCAACACGGGCTGCAGCATCAAAGTGTTTATAGCTCAGTGTTTCACTTCCAGAGTGTCATGTATAAACGAGTTCTTCTCTCTGGGTCTTTTTTTACAGGACTCCGATGTTTGTTTTTGACCTGAATTCTGCTGTAGGGGATGTCGCGTGGTCCCCTTACTCCTCCACGGTCTTTGCTGCAGTCACCACTGATGGCAAGGTGAGAGGCTGGGAGCAACGCTGCTCTGATTTGAGCTGAAAGAAAGTCAAGGGAGATTAGGGTTGAGCATGGGGATAGGTCAGCCCAATCCTGGCCAGCATGTCAGGGAGCTGCAGATCCCCCACCAGCAGGAATCCACCACAGTGACAGGCTGAATTGGCTGCAGCTTGCCTGAGCTGCTTGCCTCAGGATGGCAGGGCCATTCAGATAGCTCAAGGCCCTAAAACTATTAATTCCTTCTTGCTCAGTCTGATTACAGAGGATGCAGAAGTCATAAAGTGACACAGATGAGGAAACCTTACTCTTTCTTCCCCTAAGGTCTACTACGATCATAGAAGCAATAAGGTCAGAAATCTTTCAGCTGCAGCCCAATTATGCAAATAGCTGATACTAAATCACAAATCAGAGGGCTTTTAGCAGATGATGAGGGTCAGCAGCACATCTCCCTGCAGCCTTGGCAAACACATGCTGCAAAAATGCATGCGGGCTCTCTCTCCTAAGCACAGGTACTTTTGGGGGGCCAAGCCCCTCCCAACCTCTAGCATAAACAAGCCAAACCTCCCCACAGGCCTGGTTTGGGCCTCTTACTCCGTGGATGGAGGTACTCAGAGGACAGAGAGGAAAGCACAGGCTTTTTCTGCCCTTGGCATGAATATTTCTGGGCATGAATTGTTCATTCCTTCTCAGCACCACTCCTGCTGCCTTTCGGCAGGCATTGCAAATGCATGCAAGTCCCAGCTTGTTCTCCTGTTGACCACATCAGGGCAGGTGTGCAGCTTGCACATGCCTGTAGAAAAACACTTAACATGCTCTATTTGAAATCAGCTTGTTAACCAGTGCACCCCTGGGGTAGGAGAGATGATGCTCCAGTTCGGAGCCCCCCTCGTATGAGCTGACATAGGAACGTTGGTTCTGAACCTCCAAGACATAAAGAAGCAATAGAATAAAGTAGTTATATAGTTATATTATATTAAAAAATCAATTATAGTAATACGACCAGGGTCAGCCAATAGAACTTTTTTCCAATTAAATTAAATCAACATTTTCCCACTGTGTGAGTCTGTATCCAAGAGTAATGATGTGGTAATGAAGTACTTAGACCAGTCCTAATATTGAGATGATGGCAGTTATATTCTTTCCCCTAGCCATCCATCCTAGTACCTCAGGTGGTTAATTTGGGCCTGTCAAGGAGCCAGGGCACGTAGCTATCTGTCAACTCTGGATTTGTACTGTAAGACCACGTTGGTCTGTCACTATGGGCTGTGTGTTTTGCTGGTATAAATTGGAAAGTCTGTGCAGTTTGGCCAAATTACTCTAGCAAAAAGATGGCCTGTATATATCTCTATCACTGAATTGGTGCCTTGGCAACTTTATTGCAGTTTAACCTTTATGTTTTAGTGAAAAATTCATTTCACTGATACACTGGCTCGGTCTGTGAATTCGTCTCTCCCAAGCTAAGCGACAGAAATCTTTTCCCTGGGCACCTGGTCTCCCTGGGAAGCTTAGGGTGCCACAGCCTGCAGAGAGCACTGACAGTGCTCTTGCCTGGCAGGCAGGGTCATGAGCGGGCTCTTTGTCCATGGATCTGCCTGTCCCCATTCTCCCATGCACCAAACACAAGGGCCTGCATGAATGAACTGAACGTCTTCAGTGCTGCATATCCTCTGGCTTGTTTTCCACAAGTGAAGTTGTGTGTGACACCAAACACAGCAAGGGTCCCGGTGACAGTCACAGCTTCAGTTGAGTGCTGGGGTAAGGGATGCAGAGAACTCTGAGTACCCCAGCTGTGTCCTTGGCACCTAACTATGGACAAGAGGATGGAGGTATATGCAGGCAGTGATACTTCTTGGGCAGCATGAACAGACAGAGGCCAAACAAGTTCCTGCTGTGATAGCTCATCTCTAGCGAGGCTTTGTGCTACTCACTTGGACCAGGTTCTTTGTCCAGCCTTTACCTGCTGCAGAAGAGCTCCTATGGCCTTGGCAAGAGTTTGTGCAATGGGGTCTTTCCCTCCCACCCTTAGCTTGTCCTGGTCACTGCTGCAGTGACTCTAGTTGTGTCGTTGCAGAGTCACACTAGCTGCAGCACCCGTGGGCCTGGAGTTCGCATGAGGCTATGGATAAGACTGTCTGACTTGGCAGCAGTGCACCCAGGGTATCTCACCTTGGCTATCCTACCTTGGGTCTAATTCAGTTATCCTAATTAGAGCCTAATCTAGTAGGATCTAGTTCTGCTTTACGCCTTTAATCCTGAGAAGGGTGGCTGTCAGCCAGGAGCAGCCCAGAATCGGGGTGCCTAGCAGGAAAGGTCCATGCAAGAGCTGCCTTCCCGTTGCAGCAGGAAGCTGGCCAGGGCTGATGCTGATAGAAATCCTGGGCTTCTGTGTTAGCCACTAGCCACACTGGGTGCAGCAGGGTGTGTCTGAGACACGGTTTAGTTTCTCTTTTGAACAGAACCTGGTAGATCTGCAAGTGGATGTGGAATAAGTAGTTCTTTACAGCCTTTTGGTTCCATGACGTATTCCACTTTGTAGCAGAGCGCTCTTCTTGGGAAGAACCCAGTGTCTCGCAAAGGGCAGTCTCCATTAATGCTGGGGAAAAAAAGTCTGCATTAAGAGGATACAGAAAACTACAGGGCATCAGCCAGAAAACAAAACATTAAAGATCTCCTGTTCACAGGCAGCCTTTAGCTTTGCATCCGCACGTAATTATGCCTGCAAAACTTGAAGGTTGCCAGGAGGTGGTTTTAAAATCGGGCCCTAATTGCAGTCTTGAAGGAATGTCTGTCGTATTTTGAAAAAGGCATTTCCTTATTCAAGCTGATGCTAAGTGTCCAGAAGGTGTGTGTCAGCCCCCTAACTCGTAAGACTGACTTGGAAATTAGGGCATTTTAGGATCTAAGAACCTCTCAATCCCCGTGAATCCAGGAGGCTGGGATTTAAGAAAAGCTGTAAACTGCCAGGGGCCTTATGGTAAAAAAATAGTGTGTGTTGGAAGCTGGGCATCTGCTTCGGGAAGCACCACTTCTTCATAAATAACTTGAATGTTCAGGTTCTGATGCTGGTGCAGTGGGTACCAACTGCTACTGCTGCTCTTTATCATGTTCTGGGTAATTTCCTTAGTCTCCTACTCTGCCTGATGGCCATTTTATTTCAGAATGAGCATAAATGATTTTCAATGAAAATTGAAATAAAATAAAATGATTACTGAGACGTGCGCATCCATGCCAGTGCTGCCTGGAAATAACCTCCCAATTCCATAACTAGATGCCTAAATAAATGGTCTGATTTTAAAAGGACTGGACAGCCAGCTGCTTTTATGGAAGCTAGTCTCTGCTGGATGTGCTGAGAGTGGTTGCTATAGAGTATTCAGCTTTGGTTTCAATCACTGTGCTAAGCCCACTGCAGTTTTGCTCTGTGATTGCATTTCAGATGACACTTAGGTTCCTTGAAGACTCCACAGTGGTTCCTAAAGCAGACGGGTGGAGAGTTCCATTACTTCTAAACACGAGTCCTGCAGCTCAGTTGGCTGGCAGCAGCTCTGTGGTCCCTCCAGGCCATCTCCTTCAGGGTCCTGGGTGCAGATACCCATGTGATTCGCACAGAAATAAACTGAGGTTAGAAAATACCTCGTTTAGTTTAGGCTGAGAAAGGTAAAAGCCTGACCTGAAGAAAGAGGCTGGCTGGGATGAGAGACCTGCTTTGGAAATAAGAAAAGCGTGGAGGTGAATTTGGATGCCTGGACTCCTGTATTTAGGGTGCAGGAAATCTGGGGATGTTGGTCATCTTATTGTAAGAACAGAGGGCAGAGAAACGGGGACGGGTAGAATGAATTCCTGCAACATTCAGCAGAATTAGTCTTTGGGAGTTGGGTTTAAACTCATCTCAAACTTATGCTTAAAGCAGAAGAAAAAAGACTGAAATGTGCTGATGACACCAAACTGGGAGGAGTGGCTGACACACCAGAAGACTGTGCTGCCATTCAGTGAGACCTGGACAGCCTGGAGAGTTGGGTGGGAAGAATTTTAATGAAATATAACAAAAGCAAGTGTAAAGTCTTGCATCTGGGCAAGAACAACCCCAGGTACCAGTATAGGTTGGGAAACAACCTGTTGGAGAGCAGCGCAGGGGGAAGGGACCTGGGAGTCCTGGTGGGCAGCAGGATGACCATGAGCCAGCACTGTGCCCTCGTGGCCAAGAAGGCCAATGGCATCCTGGGGTGTATTAGAAGGGGGGTGGTTAGTAGGTGGAGAGAGGTTCTCCNCCTGATCTAGGTGTTCCGGATCCAGCAGGGGGATTGGACTAGATGAGCTTTCAAGGTCCCTTCAAACCCTGATATTCTGTGATTCTGTGATGTAAAAACAGGAATCATAGCTGAAAGTCCTTCTTGGGCTTCTTTTCCTTTTTTAAGGAAAGTAAATTAATGGCATTAGCAGTTCATGCTGTACAGGGGCAGTGCTGCAGACCTCCACATCTGGCTCACTCTGGGCATGTCTGGGTGCTTCCTTGTGCTGAATTAATGCATGAATTGTTACCCCTGTTAAAAAGGCAAAGAGACCCACATCAAAAGTGTCCTCAGATGGCTGGGGACAAGTGTCCCAGGCTGCAGAACACAGCTGCCCCATGCAATGGCTGTAAATACAAGGTCAAGCCATTATTATTCAGGCTGGAGAAGGAACCCAGCAGCAGCCTGCTAGTGCCTACAAGGACATCACCAAGAAGTTAGAGCCAAGCTCTTCACAGCAGTGCATGAAGGGATGATGAAATGAGCTGAAAACAGCTGAAATTAGTTGAAACAAGAGGTTTGGACTGGATATAAG
The DNA here is from genome assembly GCA_013400555.1 of Jacana jacana. NCBI lineage: Eukaryota > Metazoa > Chordata > Aves > Charadriiformes > Jacanidae > Jacana > Jacana jacana. The sequence continues at coordinate 74,869 of VZTM01042683.1, read as the reverse complement.
GAAAAACTTCCACTCTTAAGGCAGTCAAGTAACAGCTTTACCAGCGAGGTTGTGCCATCTCTGTCCATGGATATTTTCAAGACCATCTTGGGTAGAGCCCTGAGTAACCACATCTGAACCCTGGTTTGGGCAGGAATTTGGAACAGATACTACTGGGGTTGTCTTCCAGCCTGAATTACCTTCTAACCCTGTGATGCTGTGAAATGTCCTTGTAAGAGAAGGAGGATCCCAGGGGTTTCACAACAGCCTTGGGAGCATGCATTAAGTACAAGTCCATTTGCTTTCATGTTTTTGTAGCCTGTGTCCTTCACGGCTAATGCAAGAAGAGCAAGGTGATGTTATAGATGACTTTAGTAAGTACTGATAGCCTCAAGATAAAAGCCATCCAAGTATGCACTCTGCAGAGAAAGCTGCTCCGACATACGCTCCAGGGCTTTTCCCCATTACTAAAGATGTTGACCTTTCAAGATGTGAAATACTTAAAAACAACCCAAACCTTCAGGAAATTAGCTAATGCTTTGTGCTACTCAGGAAGTGAGTGTGCCCTTTCCTGCTTATATAAACATATTTTCCTGGACAACTGGGTTTTTTTATGAGAAATTTTGAAGACCAGGTTCCTGCTGTACCTTACTTACAGGGTAAGATGCTGAAGAAATGCTTGTTTCTTGTTACTCACCTTTTCCCAGCTCAGAGAGAAGCACTTGTTTAGTGCTGGCATGGCTGTGTGCTCACAGAGCAATTTGCAGGGACTTGCTGCCCATTTAGCATTGACCGGCAGCAAATCCCAGTCTCTGTGTCTAAAAGCACGAATGATTCTGCAGACAGACACTTGCCAAACCTTCCAGGTTTGTAAATATTTCACCGGGTGTTTTGAACCTAATCCTCTCTCCCCTTGTAGGCAATGAATCAGGGGTGCCTGCAGACCTCCTGGCATCAGTCAATGCTTTTGCCCTGGGCAGTCAGGACTGTGAACCTCTCATAGCTACAGATGTCCCTGCTGCTCCTGAGTCTTTTCTCCTCCCCTTCCACAGTAGCCCGTGGGGTTTGTTGATGCCTTATTGGGGCAGTGGTAGCTCTGTGGGGCAGGGATGAGGCAGCTCCCTGACTCTCTGCACCATCGCCGGGTTTCACACTAAATGAATACGGCTCCCTTTGGCATCACCTGGAAGGACCTTTGGGTAGTCTGGAGTGGGCAGGGACTATTTTAAAATGGCTTTGAAATTACAGTCACAGCGTAAGTGGTTGTTTTCCAGTAAAGCTGTTCATTTTCTTCTGCCACAAAACCTAAAAGGCTCTTTCATATTCCCTGCTGAATCTTTGAGATTGATATGGACTGCTGGACAGACTTACGTCTGGTGGCATGTCAAAGCTCAATGAGGTAGATGGGCAGAGTCCCTAGACTTAATGCTGCCTCCACTTCGTGCCAATCAGGATGTCCTCCCTTCTCCCCCAGCCACCAGGGTCTCTGTGCACTGGTGTTTCTTTCCCCAAGCAGCTGATTTTAGCAAATAAATCTGGCCTGTAAGACTTTGGTTTGCCCTGCAAGGTCTGAGCCCTCACCTCTATCCTGCTGCAGCTCCTGTCCCATGGTGGGGTGCTCTGATGGGCTCTAAGCCTCAAGATGTGTGTGTATCAGGCACCTCAGGACATGACTGCACACTCACATCCCTTAACTACTGAGTTGCAGGTGAGATGACTTTGTCAGCACAATAGTTGGTTTTAGTGCAAAGTCAGTCTGATAAATTTAAACTCCTTTTGTCAGTGGCTTTGCAGGAATTGTTTCGTGCTCACAGGCCAGTTTTTCATTACTAGAGCTATTGCTCTCTCAGGTTATGAAGTACAGCATTTTGATGAAACCTACCTGCTGAGATTAACTAGTTCATTCAGCCACACAGGAACCAAGTTTGCCTCCTTCTGTTTTCATGGACATATGAGAGTGGAAAGATGATTTGCACAGCATCTCCAAAAATGTCATTGATTCACCTGTTAGACTTTGCATACAGACCTGCTGGAGGCACAGAGCCTGTCAGGAGTGGCTGTGAGAGTTCAAAAAGACACTCCTCAGGTTCCTTTCTGCTCTTTGTTCTTGACCACTGCTAAGAATGGCCCCTTACTTAGGTTTTAATTTGCAAGTGGGGACAGTTGGCACTCGGGCCACTGAGATCCCCCAGCTGCCTGCCCCATCCTGATGTACAGAGATGGCAGCTCCAGAACCTTGATGCTTATTGCTTGGCATTTTATAGTGACCTGAAGTCTGTGCTGGTTCGTTTTAAATGCCAGTCTCCAAACTGTGATGGTTTGATACTTGCCTCACGAACAGCTTTGCTGGCCTGCTGTGGGGCTGCAGGTGGGAGAGAGCAGTGGCTGCTTCTCCCATCAGATTCAATGCTGCCCTTGCTCATGCAACTGCCTGTCTTCACCCGTGCCCCAGCCTCCAGCACCAACTCTGCAGCAGGGCATAGCCAGGATCCAGCCACTCATCTATGAGGACATGGTCCCAGCCTGACACCTGGAGCTGGGCTGTGGGTCACAACAAGGATACTGGCAGAACTGAGATGCATTCACATAGCAGTGCCTTGGGAGGTTTGCCCTGGGGCACAGCAGGGACTAGTTGAAACAGTCTCCCAGTTCATCACCAGGTGTTTGGGATGGAATGGCAAGAGTTGGGAAGTGTCAGAGGACTGGAGGAAAAGCTCTGCCTGATATTCAGGAGCAAGATGGTGCAGGAGAGATTAGGCAGCCTAAATAAGCTATCCAGAAAGATTCTGGGACAAATCATTGATTGGTCTGTTTGTAAACACTGGCAGATCACGGAACAGCCAATTTAGTAAGGCCATATCACATAGAACTGATCTAATACTGTTCTTTAGAGTAACAAGCCTGGTAGATCAGAGGATCAGGATGTAATACATGCTTACGTGTAGACTCTGGGAGCACTGTTAGCACACAGCCATAGACAAACTACAGGGCATGTGAGAAGGTGGATGTGACAGGATGGTGGTCTTTGTCAGAGTCTGCAGTGCAGCTCAGGATGCTCTGGGGCCTGGGGCCTGGGCTGAAACCCAGCAGGAATTCTGGGGGCATTAGCAGACAGGATCACGAGTGCTGAAATTGTAAATGAGCTCAACAACCCCAGCAGCAATTTGCAATCAGCAGAGTAAAACTTGATAAAGACACAAACCAAAAGTGCCATACGAAATGAGCACTGACTGGGGAAGCAGCAGGACTATAAGGGAGGCTGGGGCCGGGGACTGCCTGTGCTGCCGAGCTCTTGCTGACACTGTACTGCTGAGTTGAACCTTGGGAGGGTCACCCCCTTAGCAGAACCAGGGCTCAGGTTGGGCTTTGGATGCTGGTCCCTAAGGAAGGATCATCTCTGCAGTTGCAGAAGGGCTTGCAGTGTAGTGCAGAGGTACCACTTGCTACTGTCAGCCTAACTGTTGCATGAGTTCAGCATGGATTAGTTTCTTTGTTTGACTTTGACCTTTCAGAAGTGATTTGAAAAGTAGCATTAAATTTAGTACAAAAGTGAAGAGCAGAAGAAGGCTTTGTGATTCATTCAGGAGCATCAAAGCCTGCTATTAATGTTAAAGAGGAAAGGAAAGGAAGAAAAAAAAGAGAGAGGAAAAAAAGAAGATTCACAGGCAATGTAAGAGAACTCATATTAGACCAAACTGAAGTGCACCCAGCTCAGGGGTGGGATGTATCAGCTCTTTAGCACCAAATAACAGCATTCAGAAGTGTGCAGGACTGAGACATGACAGAGATTACCCTAATCACTGAGACTCTTGGAGCAGAGCTGGGATGGCAGAAGTGGTGACAGTGACAAGGAAGTTAGCTGGGATAAACAAGCACTTTCTTGTACACCAATGTCACGGGGTTTCTGGAAGAGGTCAGATGGCCCTCAGCCTGTCTGAATGGCAGCCCTTCTACATGCTGAGGCTTTGGTTTCTTACTGACTCGCGGGAGCTGAGTCAAATCATCTGAGGCCGATGCTGTTTTCATACCGTGACAAATTGGGAGCGACCCAGTTCTTACAGAGGGAGGAGAAGTTGCGAGATGCAGCCCGACAGTGGAGCAGCTCCCACAGTTAAGCCAGGTGACAGAGAAGTTCTCTTTACAGCTGTGTCACCACCCTGGAGCAGTGGGCTGGGATGCTGCAGGGTAGAGGGATGTACTTAGACCTCTTCCTTACCCTGGGACACACAGCGAGCTCCCAGCTGGCAAAGCTTACCCAGCTTAGCCCAAAAAACAGCTTTCACAGATGCCTGCTCATCCTTCTGAGCTTAAAGCTACCTCTGAAACTACCTGTAATGGGGCTGGGGTCTGTCCTTTTGCCAGTAGCGTGAATGTGCTCTGAAAACCCATGAATTCTATGGTCTGTCTAGTGCTGGTATTGGGTAGCCAAGGACCAGCATTCCTGTGTTGTCACTGCAGAAGCAGGGAGGAAACGTATATTTTCTGAGCCGGGTTTCCTTTCCTCATGCCAAGCCCCTGACTGCCCAAGGTGTCAGAGGGACCGAGGACTGCCTTACAACCTCTATTTGTCACTTGAAAATGGCCTTCTAGAAAAAATAAACTCGATCGGAAGCTGTTCTGGCTGCCGTGGAACATAGAAGTCACACAAAGTCAGGCCTCCACTGCATGGCATCTTGGCTTTGATACAGGCTGGGTCTGCCCAGCCTGCCCAGTGCCTTTAGGATGCTCCATCAGCTGCCTTGGTGCTAGAAAGGGGTGGGGGGTGGCCTGCCTGCTTGTTAATATATTGCCTGAGAGCTTGAAACAAATCATCTGTGGAGTTTGCAAATGGATGAGGTATTGTGATTCAGTCAAGAAAATGATGTAAATCCATCACAAGGACAGTGAAAGCCAAGCAGTGAAAGAGATGTCAACTGGTAAAGGGCAGCATGGTATTAAATTATCCCTCACCTTTTGCTCTTGCACTGATTTTGTTCTTTGTTGCCAAGTTACCAGGTACATCTGCCTTTTTCTTACACACATGCTTACTCTCCCCCAGCCTTGTTTCTGGTTGCCATCGGGTTGTTTTTGAGCATGCTAGCATTGCCCAGATTACATGAAGCCAGGTAAGGCTGGAAGAAAAGGACAGCAAATGCTACAGCCACTGTGGACCCAGCGTGCGTTCGAGGCGTGCAATAAAGGCAGGATAGGTCAACGTAGCTCTTCAGCTCGCATCTTCATGGGCCACACAAGCAAAGTTGTTTGTTCTGCTGGCAGAGAGCTTGGTTGCTTTTGGGTGGTGTGGTCTGGAGGGTCCAGATCTCCCTCAGGACCCCTGGCATTTCCCTCCCTGGGCTTGCCAGGCTGCTGTGCTGCAAGGGCAGGGGGTGACAGCAGAATACAAGGACAGGGGATTCCAAGTCACCTTGGAGCTCCTGAGCAGATGAGAGCCTGAGCTGACTTTCAGGCTCTATGTGCAGTCAGCAAGGGGGGAGAAATGAGGTGTTCAAAACCCTGAATGTCTTTTGATGCTGGAGCTGTGGTAATAGCCTCGGACGTGCGCTGTGCCTTGCTACAGAGCAGCTGTGTGGAGCCTCAGTGGGGAACCACTGGATTTTAGGAGGTGGAATATATTTGTATGATTCAAAGAGAGAGGAGGTGTGGGTCTGGATGCAGTAGAGCTGGTTTTCTTCTCTGGCTGTATGAGAGTCAGGCATCAAAGTGGCTTATTTGTGTCAAATATTTTCTGCAACTGTAACAGAGCAGAGTTAGAGCCATTATTGCCTGTGCATCAAGCATGGAGGTTCTGTTGTTTCCCTGATGGTAATTTTAAAATGTTCATACTGAATAAAAAGCATCAGGCAGAGACTGCGGGGTTCACCTGATCCCATTTCAGATATAGCCGGGCATCTGCTTAAATTCAGTGCTCCTTTTCAGTGGCTACTGACTTACCAGAGTTACTGTCCCTCCTTTAGGGAGAGGTTTGCTTTGAGCATCTGCCTGGCATATCTACCGTCAGACTGTCCAGCATGTTGGCATTGTGTGTCTAGGTTTCTTTTGAAAGTTGTTGGTGCCAGCTCATAAATCCCCATGCTATCACCGCTTATCTCAACTGCTTGGGCTCTCTTTGGAGGGTGGTACCTGTCCTGCACTTCCTTGGGGTGGGCACATAGGTCTACAGGGACCGTAAGTAAAATAGCTGTTGGTGTCATTGGTTACTGCCCTGTGTTTTATTCTCCTGGGGATCTGCAGATAAGATGGGGGAAGCAAAGGAGGGTTCTTGCACTTTCTTACTTCAGACATTTTTCACATTTCTGTGATTTCTTCTACCTCTCCCTCTGTGCCTCTCCCCAGGTTTCTTGTTCTTGGAGTCTGATTTATGTGCCTCCAAGGAGGTGGACATGTGTTGTTTCTAAGGACTCTGTAACAAAAGAACTAAATGCCCTTTTCCACTATCTGAGTGCTCATTAGCAGAAAGAATGAAGATGTCTGCTGTAGCCTGCAAGTAGCAGAGCTGCAGGTCCCAGATTGGCTTCTGCAGGGGCCACAGAAGGTCTCTCATAAAAGTGAGGTTTTTTTACCTGGAGACTCCAGGTCCCTCTCTGGGGATATGCACCACAGTGGAAACACTTTTTGAGGGCTGAAAGTCAGAGGTTTGAAACCTCCACTCTGTAGTTTCTAAGATGCTCCTCCATGAATGCAAGTGACTGAGTCTGGTGGCCCCCATCTGCAGGGAAGAAAGTGGTGGGGACCAGCCTAAGCAGCATGAGAAGAAGTGGAGTACAGAGGTGGCAGGAAATAGGGAGGAATTTACAGGGGGAACCCTCTCTTGTTGGCAAGCTCTGACAAGGGTGCTGCTTTGACAGCCTGTTTTTGTTCCTACATAGTTTTCAGTACTGTTAAAACTCAAGCTGGTGTCCCAGCACAGGGCACCATGCTGCCGTGCTGCGATGTGCTCTCTTCCCATCAAAGTTGCACTTTCTGCTTTAGGGACCCTGAGCAAGTCGCTGTGTTTCCTGTGAATCTGTTGGACTGTGAGGTGTCACATCCTGACAAGCTATTGCTGTCTGGCTGTGTCACTGGAGATGAAAGTCTGGGTGATGCTGTGGTACCAAATGAGGCATCAGGGGGGCATGTGGGTAGAAGTGGACCTGCCCTCCAAGCTGTAGAAGCCCAGGATGATGTGGCACGTTGTATGTCAGTGAATATGTGGATATGTTTATCCACTACATGTGGATAGTTATACAAATGCCTGCCCTCATCAAAAATGCCCATTTGCACAAAGTCTGGGTGGCAGCTCTTACCTGGGTGCTGCTTGAATGAATGCTGGCCCTGAGAAGAAGGGTGCCCAGCGGAGGTGCCTCCTCTCCACAGAGAGGGTTTGGATCTGTCTCTCGTCACCCTGGCTCCCCACGAGTCTGATATGAGTCACACATGGGGCTGGGTGGCACTTCTCTAGGTCATATAGTCAGAGAAGGCTCATTGAGCAAAACCTGAGAGTCAGTCTTTGCATGTAAGCAGTGATCTATAGTCTGGAGGGATAGTGGCCACCGAGGCAGAGGAATGGAGAGAAGCAGTATGCTGTTTGGTGAGTCTCCAGGGTGGGAGATCCAGCTGGAGCCTATTCCACAATCCTTAATCCCGGGACCTCAGCCAGCAGGGCACCTCATGGTACTAGGAACCTCAAGGGAGAGCTGTAGGTTTTCAATCTCCTGTTCTTTGGGGAGAAAGCCCTGCCCCAAGCCTCAGGCAGATGGTGCTGGTCACATGCAGCTCTGCTGCTTTTGCAGTGCTGATCAGTTACCGCGAGTGTTTTGGGAAGCCTCGTGCCCTGTCTGGGTTACTCCCAAAACACTGATAACAGTGTTGGTCTGACCCCGTTTCCCTCTCCTGAGACTGCCTCTGAGCCTCTAAGTGAAGCCCTCCCAAGTGGCTGTGGCCCACCCCTCCATCTGGAGCGTCTGACAGCTGATATGAGGCTGATGTTTCCAGCCGAGGAACTGAATAGTTTGTTCTTTTCCATGATTCCCTTGGCAAAGGAAAACAAGTCCATTTGTTTAGAAGCTCATAAAAGAGGAGCTTTATAGTAGGAACATTCATAAACTTGTTTGCTTTTGACCTTCTCCACATTGCTGATGGTTTCAAGTTCTTGTCCCCAGCATTGTGCTCGTCTGAGCTGTCAGTGACATTTTTGAAAAACAGCCTCACCCAGAGTAATTTGCATTGCTCAGCACTCCGACACCGAGCCTGCAGACATGCCATCTCTCTCCACAGCGGTGCTGGATGGGTCTGCGGGCCTCATGCATTCACAGCCTGACAGAAAGACAGTGCAGACCTGGCTGCAGGAAAGAAACATGCCCACTAAATTCCATGCTGCTTTTTTTCCCTCAGTTGATTGATGCTACTCAAGCAGTGGGCATTTCCCAGGCTCTTAGGTTACTAAGCACTGAGCTTGCACCATTGGCAGGGGTTTGGAGAGGAGGGGAGAAGGGAGAAGGTGAATCACACTCTTAAATTAATACAATTATATTTTATGAGGGCAAGTAATTAAATCTTTTGCAACTGTGGGTCACAGGGGCCTGATGTACTTGAAAGAGAGCTTGTTCCTTTCCAGAGATAGTAACACAGTAAGTAAAATAGAAGTAATAGTAATAAGGTGTAAAACAGATGCCAGGACACCCGCCTTTATTTATGCCTAGAGGTAGGATATTTGAATTACCTTGGTTGTACTGTGGGACCTGAAGTGTCAGGTCTAGATTCAGAATTTAATGCTGACATCTGGAGTTTTGAGCAGATAAAAATGCATGCCTTTTTTCCAGCTATGCTTCTGCTGACTAGGGAGGGACTCTCCAAACTGCAGTTCCTTATCTGTGGCTGACATTTTGGATTCGCTTCTTGAATTATACTGTCATGGATTTCTTAAAAATATGTCTGAGAACCCTGTTCACTTTTCAAGCTCTTCCTCGTTCTGGAAAGTTACTATTTTCCTTCAGTGGATGGAGGCTTCCTCATCTTGCTTTCAGCATCTGTAAACCCTTGCGTGGTTCTCCTGCCCAGACTAAGGACATCACAAATTACTAGATGTTGAGTCCTAAGAAGACACAGCTGCTCACGAGACTGCCTTGGACACGTGCCTGCACGTTCCTTGGCTCGTTGCTATACAAGGACTCCAATAAAATTCACCAACTCCGTGGTCTGTGATAGGAAAGTACAAGAACTGATTTGATGCAAAGCCTTCCACGCTCTTTGGAATAAGCTTTTAGGGGGGGAACGCAGTCCGATTTCAGATAATTCCTCAATTCAAATTGTGAGCATGGCACAATGTTGCAATAATATGTCTCATCTGTCTCCTAAGTGCTGGTAAACAACACACAGCTGGCAGGAGACGTACAAGTAGTTCAGTCCTAATTTCCCCCCTATTCCCATTGTACTTGTTAGCATGAAATATTCCCTCCCTTACTTTTTATGAAGATGGAAAAGGGAAAAGAAACATAAGGCTGAAAGTCTCCACAGTGAATTCAAGGTGGAGATTGCTGTCTTCAGCACCGGGGAAGAGAGGGATGTCATGTTTTATTAGCCTTTGCAGGCAGTATCAATGGCAGGAGCTAATTGCAATTATTGGGAGATAATGTTAAGTTAACACATTCTCTCGAGTAACTACCACTGTTCTGTCTGGAGTCATGATGAAACGTGCATCACCATGCAGTTGGTGGTGTGGCAGGTCTGTGTCACTGCTGTTATCAGTGACAGTCCCACCTCAGCAGGGCCTCGGGTGGGTCTCTCTCCATCCTCACCTTCCCCATTTGGCCAGTCTTTACCTGTCACATCTCTCAGTGCTGTGGCAGAAGGACGTGCGTGCAGGCACAGCATCCGAAGCAGCTGGACTGGAGTGGGATACTGGGATGCCAGCAGCAAGCTGTCCTGTGCTGAGCATTTGCCACTGCTTCCCTGGCTGTACCCCAGGGTACACCCTTAATCATACTGTCCATGTTCTCATCACTTCCCTATTAATTACTGGTTTGAGTCTTTAATGTTATTATTAAGCTGGAAATGTTGGAAAGCCATGCAATAAGGGGTAATAAGTATTTCTGACAGCGTTCTCTGCTTTGTGCATCAATCTGCGTTACGCTCTGATTTAACACCTGGTTGTCTCATTACTTGCAGCGCTGAGAAGGGAGATTAAGACCTGTGGGGTTAGCAGTGCTGGCTCTGAGCCTTCTCCAGTCTGGATGAGCTGGAGCCTTGCCAAGAGTCTTAGATAAAGCTTGCACCCACAGCAGGGAACTAGTCTACACCCCATGAGTTCCTGCCCATGAGGGACAGTCCCTCAAAAGCAGCAGGCAGCTTCAGCACACCGGTTACTAAGAAGAAAAGGCCCTGACTGCAGATGGTAACTGTGTGCTGAAGCTGCCTTTCTGTGGGACCTTTTCTCACTGATTTCTCCAGCCATCCTTCTGCTGCTGAGGGTTGTTCTTGCCTAATTAATCCTTTTTGTGTCCTTTGCCTTTATTTTTTTCCCCCAGGCCCATGTGTTTGATCTGAGCATTAATAAGTATGAAGCTCTCTGCACCCAGCTCGTGGTGGCCAAGAAGAAAAATAAAATAACTCATATCCAGTTTAACCCTGTGTACCCTGTTGTCATCATTGGAGATGAACGAGGCCATGTTATTTCCTTGAAGCTCTCTCCCAACCTGCGCAAGATGCCCAAGGTAAGGATGACCTGCATTCACCTAGTGGGGGTACCAAACGACAACAGGCCTCATCATCCCATATCACCGTCCCCTCTCCTTTTGCACAATGATGATGGCAAAGCTGCTCCATAGCGAGGTGCTTAAGGTTACCTCAAGTGATTACCTCAAGCCTTTTGGGTAGGATGTCAGGGACATTGGATCCATGTCTCTGTTCCTGTATGAGTAAGAATGCTCAGTTGTTCGTTCCTGGGCAGGAGTAGGGACTGGTGAGGAGGGGGTTTGCTGTCTGTGGGCAGTTTCTCACCATGGTTCAGACAAGCCCAGAAGCTCTGCAGTGGTTGGTTTGTTTCCCAAAGCTCACATCCTTTCGGAGCTTTGTTTTTTATTTGTAAAATTCCTTTAAACCGAGTAAAGGAGGTTCCAGCTCTTTCCCAAGTTCTCCCACAGAGCCCATCCTGCCTGTCTTATTGTACTCTTTGGATCATCAAAGCCTGGCCCCTGACCACCATGCCATCTCTCCTGTAAAGGAGCAAGCACTGTCTTCAGTTTATGCTGAGACTTGGGATCCTTGTCTCAAGTGACAGCAAGGAGATGCCTGTGCCTCTGAGAATTGGTGAAGCCCCTTTCCCCAGCCAGCCCTAAGGGACAGTCGTGAAGGATGGTGACCTCTCCCACAGTAGACTTTCTCTCTGGGCTTCATCCGGCTGTGAGCTGGATGGCTGTAAATGTAGTGTCCTTTCTGAGCCCAACTAATCCTCATATCCAGTTGTCTCTTTTTTAGTAGGCTTTTTTTTCAATCTCAGGCTTTTTAGAACTGATCCAAGAAAGCAATCTCTCAAGATGATCATCTTTTATTTATAGACCCCTAAAGGTTTTATATACTCTACTTACCCGCTGTATTAGGCAGGGTCTCTGTCTGGGAACTAATCCCCCTGGTGTCATTCCAGAGTCTTCAGAGTGATTTTTAAAAAGTTCCTTTGGCCGTACACCACTGGAAATGTGAATCTTCCCTGTGCTGAGAGGGCATAGAAAACACAGTAGCGTGGCATTCTCTTTGGGGCTGGGCACAGGAGCTGTGGAGGAGAATGTCTCATATGCTGTTCTATTCCCATTGAAGCTACAGTCTAAGACCTGAGTTCCATGGGCTATCATCAGCTTGGCTCAGGACAAGTTCTCTGGTAGCTTTATGAGTCCTTCCTGGACAGGGGTAGGCAACGTGTCTGTTGTGGACCCTGGTTGCATAAAGGTTCAGTGGTGGAGATGGGTCACACGAACATAAACGTGACTGCTGTCTGTGGGCTGATCAGCACCCAGCAATCCTGCACTGTGGGCCAGAATGAGTTTGAAAGTCTCCTTCTACTCCTGGTAGTCAGCGGCAGCCCACTGTGCAGGCATGAATGTCATCATGCCCCTTTGCTAACTTTCTTCAGAGGCAAATTGCACATTGTTGGCAGCGCAGTTTAAGCTGTGAGTTCAGGAGTGGCTCAATCACTTATTGCTGACCTTAAACCAACAGGTACCATATCCCAGGCAACGTGTAAATGGGATGGAAATGGACTCCGCTGCTCTGAAGTTATTAAGCTATCTGTCTTCTGCTTGCTGGGTTAGGTTTGAAGGGAAACTAAGCACTGAACTAAATGTTTTTTGCACATGCAGAGAAGAAGTGGGGGTGTTCCAGCATGGCTGGTGAAGTGTGCAGGTACCCCGGCTGCAGACAGTTCTGCTCTGAAAGAGATGAGAATTTATAACAGATGACACACCGTGTGGTGGCAAAATGGTGAATCTGGAATCTGGCCCTGCCATCTCAGCGGCCTTTCTGTGCCACCAGTGGACAAGTGAGCTTGGTCACACTGAGACCATCTTTTGCAGGTGATGTGGCATCTGCTGCACCAAATGACTGGTCAGTCACTGGAATCGGCTGCCCAGGGAGGTGGTGGAGTCACTGTCCCTGACTGCATTTAAGAGTAGATTAGATGTGGTGTTAAGGGATATGGTGTAGGGGAGAACTTTGTAGAGTAGGGCTGATGGTTGGACTCAATGATTCCAAGGGTCTTTTCCAAACTAAATCATTCTATGATTCTATAATTCTAAATGCCAATGTCCAGGACCCTGTTGTGAGGAGGTCTAGCTGCTTGCAAAAGAGTGCTTTGACAGAGGGAAATCAAGCCCCAGTAGAAGAGGCAATGCAATCCACTGCGTCCTCCTGTCCACCCCATTCCTGTGCCAGCAGCAGCCTTCTTGTCCTTAGTTAGCAGCAAGCCTCCAGCTGTGTTTGCAAGGGTATCATCTCACTGTGGGGAGTCAGATGTACTTCCAGAATATTGATCCTGGCTCCTCTGAAGATCAAGTCAGCATGCTCTTTAAACCTTTACTCTGTGCTTTACCCTGTGCAGCCAGCTGTTGTCTGTAACAGGACTTCACTTCTCACTCTTTTCTGTGAGTCCCCAGAGCCAAGTTAACGACTGCAGGATGTCCATAGATTTTTGTAAGTGGAGAGGGTCCATAACTCTGCAGAGGAGTCCTGGTGTCCCAGCTGTCTCCTTGCAGATAGGGAAACCTGTCTGTGTCTGGCTCGGTACCCAAGTACCCCAGTCTGTTCTCTCCAGCATTTGATCCCTGCAGAGCTCAGTGGGGAAACATGCCTGACACCCAGGAGGGTAAGCCATGGACGGTGCTTCTGGAGGTTGAGGCCTTCACACCAATCTGCAAGCTCATCTGCCTGGTCTTGTTTCCATCAACTCATCTGAACATGGGAATGTGCCTTTTGCTGAGGTCTGGCAGAACTCTGCATGCCAATAGATCAGGGCAGCCAGGGGTTCATCCAGGTGCCCCTGCCACTCTGTTTCACATTGGTGTCAAAGGGGTCTTGGCTGTGAAACTTCTCCACCAGCTTCCATGGAATCACAGAATCACAGAATATCAGGGATTGAAGGGACCTTGAAAGCTCATCTAGTCCAATCCCCCTGCCGGAGCAGAAACACCTAGATCAGAGCACTCAGGAACACGTCGAGGCAGATTTTGAATGTCTCCAGAGAAGGAGACTCCACAACCTCCCTGGGCAGCCCCTGCCAGTGTTCAGTCACTCTCACTGTGAAGAAGTTTTTCCTCATATTGAAGTGGAACCTCCTCTGTTCCAGCTTGCACCCATTGCCCCTTGTCCTATCATTGGATGTCACTGAGAAGAGCCTGGCTCCATCCTCCTGACACTCACCCTTTACATATTTATAAACATTAATGAGGTCAACATTCCCACACAGCTGGGACAGCTGCTTGTGACAGGTATGACTAGCAGAATAATCACCCTTTGTTGAGAGAGCTCTTAATAGCCACATGTCATTCCAAACTCCATTCTTCCCCTAAAAATAGACATGGTGCTGTCTGCTCCATGTTCTGCAGATTCCTTGGCTGTTGCTGGGCTTCCAAGATAGGTCTCACCAAGAGAGACTAAGCTGACTTCATCCTGGTGGGATTGCAGCCATTCTGAATTTATACTGGTTTGCCTGTTAGTTAAAGCTGGTGTGGTGGTGAAGTGGGAATAGGGAGGGTAAAGGCCCTTGGGTTCTTGTCAGACCTTGGTTCATTCCTCTCTTCATGTTCTTGAGCAAGGAGGGTAGGTTCAAGAGCTCTTTAAATAACTTGCAGGGTTGATCTGCAGCTTAATTAATTCATGTTTGTAAAACACTTTGGGATCTTTAGGAAGTGTTATTTAATACTCTGAGTTTTGCTGTCAGCAGTGTTAGCGCAGCCTCATCTATGAACTCTTGGCAGAGCAAATATGCCAAGAGGCAAACTCTTCAAAAACACTCAGGTGGCATTTTCAGAAGTGACTTTCATCATGCCACCCAGTAAAAGCATCAAAAAATGCCTAAAACTCCCTGTGAGTTTTGGTCTCCTAAATCATTTAGTGGCACATCAGAAAAGATGCATTTGTTGTTGAGAAGCAGCTGGAGTCAGGGGCTCTGCCACTTATCAGGCACTCTTGTCAAGGGCACGTCTAAGTGCCTAGAGGGTACAGAGCTCCTTGTGCTCACGCCAAGCACAGCAGGTGTCCCTGTGTCTTTCCCCTGGAGATTTGGGTCTGGGAGCCCTCCCTAACCCCACAGCATGAAGTCTCTGGAGTGGGACAGAGACATCCCCTTACCCCGAGGCAGTGAGCAGTATTTATTTTCATGAGGTGTGATCCTGGTGGAGGTTTTCTGTGCCTGTTCCTGTTGTCTCTAGACTGTGGAGGTCCTCTGGGAGTCCTGGGAGTCCTTTGGGAACACACTACCCAACTGCTAAGCACCAGCTCCATGAGCTTGGGATGTATTGAGGTTGGGGGAGGGGGTGTGTGTGTGCAAAACAGCTGAACCCAAACTTTGTGGGAAGAGCAGCGATGAGGCGGTGAGCAGAGCTTGCCAAAAGTGGGTTTGCAATCAAACCAACACCAGCACCACCATTGCATTGGCCATGCCAAACACCCATCTCCCCAAGCACCCAGCCCTGCTTGGGCAGAAAGCTCAGGCCAACAGATACTGTCCTGTGCAAGGAGACCTGGTGAAACTACTTTGGGTCCTTCTGATAAGAGCTCAGAAGTGGGGCAGAAATGCTTATGGTATTCTAAGATGCAGCAGTAGGAACAAGTGGCTCTCTGCTGTTGCCCAAACCACTTTGGGACTCCAAGCGCTCCTTAAATATTGCAGAGGTTGTCAGGCAGGAATTGTTTAACTAATAAAGTACCATTCCTAATTTGTAACAACCCTGGTGGTTGAGTTCACGCAAGGGAGGCATTGCTGTAAGAAGAATCAGTTTGGGGCAGAGCTGTTTAATTAGTAAACCATCCGGGTTTCATTCGAGGGTTGGAAGAAATTAAAGCATTTTGTCATCACAGTCAGAAGAATGTGGCTGCTCATGGGCTTTGGTTTGTTTTTTTAAAAAAAAAATGCTAAAATAGCCTGGCACAACTTCTGTCAATGACAAAAGTAAGCAGGAGATAGTAAAAAAAGCGTGAAGAGTTTTTAGAAATGTTGGGAGACCTCAGTGGAGCAGGAGAAGAAAAGAAAGCAGGTCAAAGGAAGGTTACCATACAGCATTTGCTGAGGCTAAGGCATATTTCTTGGCCAGTACTCAGGCTGACAGACAGGGATACAGCCAGCTTCTTGGCCTGATGCTTGTATTGGATATTTATCTTGGGTTATCTAGGATGGTTGTCTAAGCCTCTGTTGCTGCCACTAGTTTCTTCACGTGCAAATCACCTCTTCCTCTATCCCTCAGGAAAAATATAGTTACTTCCCAAGCAGTAAATCCTGGCTGGTGGGGTCTGGCTGGGCATGAGTGATTTGGGAAGGGGATCACGGCTGCTCACCCATCGCAGGACGTGGTGTCAGGGCTGTGTGTGGGCCAGGAGCTGCAGGCACATGCCTGTGAGTCCCAACACTGGGTGCCTGTGAGCAGCTTGTGGCCTGGGGAGAAGCGAGGGGGCATGGGGTGGCTCCGAGCCTTCCTATCCATGTGCACACGCTGAGCAGCTGCTCTGCTCTCTCTGCGCCTTATCACACCAGCCAGTGTCACCTCCAGACTCCCCGTGTGCCCCCTCCCCCGCCTCTTTGCAGCCCTGATGATTTTGCCCTTGGTCACATCCAGCCCAAGGACTCTGAGCCAGGGAGGGGACATTGGGTTTTGCTGCCTGAAACAGTTTGTCTCTTTGACTATAACTGATAACAGGGTCCGGGAGGGATCAGTTAGGATTTGAGGGACCGTGAGGGACAGTGGGAAGATGTGGTTTTCAAGAGGTGAAGGAGGGGAGGGGATTTGGGGAAGATTGGTAGAAGTGAGCCAAGATCTAGGGGGACAGTAGGGTAGTGACTGAAATACCACAGCATCTGCCTCCTTCACTGTCTCCTGGGGCTTGAGGTTGCTTCCTCTGCATACTGCCAGGGCAGCACTCACTGAATACAGTTCTTTCTCAATTAGGGACCCAGTTTGTGTCCCTAAAAGGGCCTCAGTGGGATGCAGCTCAGGTCCAGAGCTGTTACCAAGCCGGGGCAGTGTGAACAGACAATGGGATGTTTGATGCTGATCCACACCAGTTTGTAGCCTTGCATTGCTGTGATCTAGGAACATGGGGAGAAACTCGAAGGAGTTAAGGATTAGGGGACTGTTTCTGTTCTTTGGGTTTTCCTGTAACTGTGGGAGGTGTTGCAGTAGACATGAAGGATGAAGCAAAGGAAGATGAATCTGAACTTCCTCCTGTCCCAGGAGGTACAGTCCATCTGCACGTGGAATTGTGTTTACAGATGGAAGCTATATATTAGATACACTCTCCAAGATCACATCAGTCCTGGATTGGTGAGTGGTTTAGCACTGAGGGAAGCACATTTTGTCCCCAAACTTTCTATTTCAACAGCTTTCATGTGGTATCATTCTGCCTATGAGAAAAACACTCACCTCGCCTCTCCAAGCAGCTGTAGTCTTGCTCTTCTGGCGGTATAATTCCTAGTCCCTCTCTTTTCATGCAAATGCACCTCTCTCGTTGAGATTCCTGCAGTCGCTTCTGTGCTGTTCAAGCAGTGGCCAATTTTCCTTGTGTATCTCTTCAGGGCTGGCTAATTACGCAGCGACCCAAAAGCACAGAGCACAAGCAGCGCTGCAGGAGTTTGACGTTGAGCACCGTTGTGCTCACCGACATCAGGACTCTCTCCTCCAGATGCAGCTTGGCCCCCTGATAAGGAGGCACACACAAATAAGCTTGGATCTCATGGAAACTGACCTGTGGCTTGATGGCTTTGCTTCCTCTGAGATTTGCAAATGCTTTCTGTTTTCCTTTCAGTCCTTCCCTTGTTATTTAGACTTGTGGCCCATAGCTGCCCTCTGTACTATTAGGGGAAGAGCTGAGTACTGTGGGGTGGACGCAGGGACTCAGGAAGCCCTATTTCTGCCTATCCATGGCTTTCTGTGTTGCTTGTGTAGGCTGTGTAAGGATATATGCACCAGTATTGACTCCTTGGTATGGGACGGAAACCCAGTGCCGGAGGTCTTCAAGAAGAGTAGGTTAGGGACACATGAGTAGGGACAGGTTTCCCTGAGCCTGCCTCAGAGCAGGAAGGGGTGGAGGTGGTTGCTGTGATGGTCCCTGCGGTGGGCACACACTGGCTGTAACACTCACTGATGCCAGCAAGAGGCCATGCTGCTTGTCTGCAGCTTGCCAGGGTGTGAGCAGCGTTGCTTGTGTCCCGCGGCCGTTTCACTATGCAGATCTGTGACTCATAACTGTAAATCAACATCTACCCAAGGGAACACTGATGTGCACTGACAAAAGCAGGCTCCCCTGCCCCTTCCCTGCCACGCTTCCCTGCCCTGCCACGGTGCTGGGAAACCCATTAGCAGGGAGGCCTTCACAACCCCTCCGGGGTCCCTTCTTCCATCGTTGACCTGCATCAGGATATCTCCCAATCTAGTGTAGCCCAGGATAAAACTAGGGGACTGTTTAGTCCTGGAAAGTTGTTTCTTGGGAAAGGAGACGGTTCCATGTGCCAGCAGATCCCACTCCTTCTTGTGCAGATCAGAAGGCCAAAGAATATTTGAGCCAGCACCGTGCCCTTGTCACCAAGAGGGCCAATGGAATCCTGGGCTGCACGGGGATGAGTGTGGCCAGTAGGTCGAGGGAGGTCATTCTCCCCCTCTACTTGCAACTGGTGAGGTCAGAACTGGAGTACTGCATCCGGTTCTGGGCTCCCCAGTTCAAAAGAGACAGAGAACACTGGAGAGAGTCCAGCGTAGGGCCACAAAGATGATTGAGGGATTGGAGCATCTCCCTGACAAGGAAAGGCTGAGAGAGCTGGGACCCTTTAGCCTGGAAAAGAGAAGGTGGAGGGGAGACCTTGTTGATGCTTATCTGCAGTATCTGAAGGGTGGGTTGAAGGAGGATGGAGCCAGACTCTTTTCAGTGGTTCCCAGTAACAGAATGAAAGGCAATGGGCACAAGCTGGAACACAGGAAGTTCCATTTGAATATGAGTAAAAACTTCTTTACGGTGAGGGTGTCAGAGCCCTGGAACAGGCTGCCCAGGGAGGGCGTAGAGTCCCCTTCTCTGGAGATCTTCATGACAGCCTGGATGCAGTCCTGAGTGATGTGCTCTGGGCAATCCTGCTTTAGCAGAGGAGTTGGATTAGATGATCTCTAGAGGTCCCTTCCAACTCAGTCAATTCTGTGATTCTGTATATATCTGGAGACCCTGGACATATCCACTGCGCACAGGAGAGTGGCTCTACAGCACAAATCCAGAAGTCCAAAAGTGTCACACCACAAGTACACTGAGTTCTGGATCCCAAACAGAGATGTGGCAACCTTAGACAGCAGCACTGTTTGGAGAGCTAACCCAAACAAGCCAGCAGTAGTTCTAAGTAACTTGACTCTTCTCTCATTAAATCACTTTTCTCCAGTTTTGGAGAAATAACTTTTGGGTTGAATCAGACTGTGTCAAGGGAGTAAAGAGCTCTGTGTTACTGTGGGATTGCTGAACCACAAGGTCAAAGAGCTGGGGATTTTCTTCTTTTCACTCTTCCTGGCCATGTATCTTCAACCTTATTTTTGTTGTGTAATGCCACTTTCTGTGACCGCTGAGTTTGGCGGTTGGTGAAGAGACAACATAAGCATATTTGCAAGTTATTTTAAGCTGGAGTCAATTCTCAGTGGTCAGGATGAAGTGTGTTTAGTACGTTACATGGAAACATTGGCAACTGGAGCAAGAAAAGGTCCCATTTTAAGAAAACTCAATAGTACTTATAAATTATTTGTAAAGTGCAAGCCTCATCCTGTGAGGTGCTCCGTGCAGACAAGGGGACACTGACAAAGCCAAGAGGGCTGACTTCGACTGTCTAGTTTCCTCTTTGAAGATCTGTGTAGTGAAAAGGGTTGCCCCCGTTTCCAAGTGATGCAGGACTGCTCCATTTTGCAATAATAGGTGTTTGGAGGAAAAAAGCTAGAGGAATTTGTTTTTCTGATCGATCATAGTCAAGTCACTGAGGTATATGCCCCTCTCTAGACTTAAATTAGTGCGTCCATTGAGTTTTCTGTCCTTTGGGTATTCAAGAGTAACTGAAATCTGGATGTGGCCAAGCAAATGGTTTGTAGTTGGCCCTTATTTTACTTCATTCCTTATATTTCTCCACACCTGCACAGTTGCTGTAATAACTGTTCTGTCTGCAGGCTTTGGGTCCCCTCCCTTGTGAACAGATTGTGTCTGTACCTAGTTACCCACCATCCCAGAGCTCCCCAAGCCCCAGCAGCCTGGGCTGAGCCTGAGCCCACTGCTGCCTCTCCTGGGAAATGCCTAGTGCATGAGGAACCCTGCTTCACCTCTTCGAAGGTCTTGCGTTTTGGTTGGATTTGTGACTGCCTGAAGACGCCCATTCTGCTGGCAGAGCTCCTCTTTGAGCCAGAGCCTGTGTTTCTCCAGTGCCTTGGCAGAAAGCCGTGGCAGCAGCGGAGTGGGCACAGCGTAATGTTATGGCAGAGGAGGCACTGCCTGGCCTCACGGGCCACTTGGCTCGCCTCCTCTCCCTGGCTCTTTCTTTAGCTGTCCTCTGTGAATTCATTTCCCTGCACATGACTTCAGTCCCCTCCAGAAAAATGGGGGATCCTGAGAAATCTCCCTTCTTTGCCTGAATAACAGTCCCAGTACGAAGGTGGGAGGGAACCCCTAGGGGAACAGGATGTTTCCAAAGCACACTCTCAGCAGAGCCAAAGAGGGAGTTTTTTTGGGACACTCTCCTTCTAGCAACGTCTGGGTGTGAGAACAGTTCTGCCAGCCTGCAGCCTCTCCTGTAGAGGCTATTCAGAGCTCAGCCCCCCGCCACAACTGATTATGGCTGCCTGCTGATGGAGGCAGCCTGCTTGCTTATCCTCCAGGTCATCTGAGGGTGAGCTGCTTTTTTGCCAGAGAGCCCCAAGCAGCTCTCAGGAGTGTGGCTATTCCTGAGCACATGCTCTGCTGCAGGGCTGTGGAGGAGGAAAGCTTGTTAGCTCAGCCCCTGAGCTGCAGGGTGTGTTTGAAGAACAAGGTGACAGCACCTCATGAGGACCTGGTGCAAAGCAGTGGCTGGGGCTTGGGAGACCCAGACCTGGTCCTGGACCTGGCTTCTGCATCTCCTTGGAAGACATGCAGCTTCTCTCCATGTTGAAGTGGGATGAGGACACTTAACTTCCTGGGAGCCATGATGGCCAAGTGTCTGTAGAGATCATGGATCTGCTCTCCTGTGTCCCTCTGGCCAAGTCCTTTTGGGACACATCCAGTACAGTCATAGCTCGGGAGAGGAGCTGATGTTGGGGTGCACTGGTGGACAACTCCATCCCACCAGAGCACAAGCACTGGACAAGGTCTTCTGCCTCCCTGCATTGTTCACCACAGGAGGACAATTAGATATCACAGGTTATCAAGCCCAAAATTTGAATCTGGGACAGCCAACTCCCTGCAGAACTGGTGAAAATTTTTAGAAAGTGGAACAAGATATTGAGAGAAGTTCACCCACAGTTGGCAGACTCAGTAGCAATGTGCGTGCCATTATGACTCCAGTTCAGCAATCCCATCTTGACATCAGGTGGTCCCTCAGGAATCTGTTCTGTCAGATGCAGGAGCAAGAAGGGGAGGGTGAGAATGCAGGCCCCAGTGTGAGGCAGAGGGAAGAAGTGGCAGTAGTGTGAGTGGAAGGACGAGGAGGTGGATCATGGCATGAGCAGGAAGGGGCTCGCATCCCACGGATATTCTGTCCAGCAAAGCATGCAAAACCCTGGGATGCAGGTGAGCACCTCCCAGTTGGCTCTGTACCTCCACAGGGGTTGATTTGGCCTCCATTTTTGCTGGTCATGCAATTTAGGTGGAAAAATTTAACCAGTTCTCTACAACTTGTGGCTGTGCAGTGTCCCAGGCACCTGAGGACTCACTCAGCAGATGGGTGACAAATGGGTCTTCATTAGCAAGGCCCATCCTAATCATTGTTTTGCATTGCCTCACTGAACCCATCAACACCCCAGAGTTTGGAGAAGGTGGGCTTTTACTTTTCTTGAAGCTCTTCAGCTTTCTGTTGCTTGTGATAGTACAGATCTTTGTGCAGGGAAGTTGTGGAGAAGTTGTTATTGTAAGCCCCATCCATGGAGGTGTTCAAGGCCAGGCTGGATGGGGCCTTGAGCAACCTGCTCTAGTGGGAGGTGTCCCTGCCCATGGCAGAGGGGTTGGAACTCAGTGATCTATAAGGTCCCTTCAAACCTGAACCATGGGCATAAGTTACAGGGATGTGCCAAATCTCAAGCTGTTCCTCTGGCTCTTGTACCTGCATGTCTTCCTACTCCATGTCACATCAAGTGATGTCCAGGGAGCATCATGAGGACCTCTGGGCATTCTCTGGGCACTCTGAGGCAATGTCGCTCATTGCAGAGCCTGGCAGTATTTGCTGCAGTGACAAAGGTAGGAAATTTGACGTGGCATGGAGCAGGAAGACATGCAGGTACGAGAGCCAGAAGAACAGCTTGAGATTTGGCACATCCCTGTAACTCCTTCTGAGCCACTGCCAGAGACACTGACACAGCCTTCCCCAAAGAGCCAGCCTGGGCTGGAAAGGTCTGAGGCCACCAGCCGAGACAAGGAGGGCAGCTCCCTGCCTGAGAGATTGTGTCTGTGCCATTGTAACACACATCCCAGAAGCATGGCTGTAAAAAGCCCTTCGCTTGCAGACTTCACCTGAGTGTTTCTGACACTGGGTGTGCCGACCTATGGGCCTTCATGCCCTTGCAAGCCCTGATCGAAACCATTGTGCTGCTCCCAGCCCTTCCCACGCCTCTCCCCGACTCCCTCTGGTACCACCTACCAGCCTGGTCTGAAAGAAAGGGAGGGGGGACACCTGCGCTGGCAGGCAGGCCAAGGAAGCAGCCCTCGCTCAAATGAACTTGATCGGCTCTGTGGAGAATTGTTTAAATGAGAGAAGGGAAGGAACTCCTGATGAATAAAATGTCTTGCTTGCTCATGGTGATGGAGCTGACACAAAAATGTGGTTTTTGTTCTGTGGAGAAAAGTGAGAGAAGAGCCCCGCGAAGCAGAGAGGAAGAGGGTCTGCCTTACAGCCCCTCCGGCTGTGGGAGATGCAGCAATGGCTGCAATCAAAGCAGCTCTTTGGTTCTCCTGGAGGAAAGCTGTTATGCTCCAATTCACTGACCGTTTCTGCAAGATGGGATGCCAGACATCAACCGTGTGAGGCCATCTTAGGGCAAACATCCCCCGCTCTTCCCTGCTCCCACGTCCCACCACAGAGCTGCCTGTCATCCCACTGCTCCCAGTGTGGGGGGCATCTGAACTCTTCACCCTCCACCGGATCCCAGTCAGTGCAGAGACCTGTCCTGCCTGGTTGGGTTTCTCACATTCAGCCTGTTGGACTGAAATCCCCTTCTTGTAATTCCCCAGACGAGGTCCCATGAGCCATCCCCTTGCTGAATGGTGTCCCATGGGTGCAGCCCTCCCCCGGGCCTCCATGGTGCAGAGGGATCCTTCCATGTGCCTGGCCACAATGTTCCTGTTTCTCTGTGGTGGCACAGCTGTTTCTGGGAGTGCCAGGTGATCCAGGTGATTATCCCTCTAACCCCAGCCCTGATGGCAGAACATTCCCTTGCCACCATCCTGTATTTGTGCAGGGAATTGTTCCTACTCACACACAGTATCTTGCATTTTTTCCGGTTAAATTGCATACAGGTTTTCCAGGTCACATCTCCTGTACAGCAAAGTAATTTCAAACTCCAGTCCTGCCTTCCTGGACACCTGCAGCCTTCCCATCTGTCCCAATGTCCATGCACTAACAAATGCTGACCAGATCCTTTCCAGACCAGGGAGGCTGAAAGCATTGCACACAACTCATCCCTCTGCACTGACAGCTCTGGGTACAGCTATTCAGCTGAGTCTTACTCGCTTGTACTCACTTTATATAGATCTTTTGCCTCACCTGATGATCAGAATATCAAGGTTGGCAACGACAAAGTCTTTCTGAGGTCAAGATTAATGACTTCTGTGTCTTGCCTGTCCACAAGGTCTATTACCTTGTTGCAGAAAGAAATCGGATTAGTTCGGCATGACTTCTTTGGTACAAATCTGTGCTAGCTGTGATGCATCTCCTCACAGGCACTTTACAGGTTATTGGCTGCTTCTACTCGTCTCCTGAAAAGTGAATTTAAACTCAAGGGTCTGTGAGTCTCTCTTCTTTTTTTTTCTTTTTTTTTTCTTTTTTCTTTTTTCTTTAAGGATAGTTACTGCATTTAACTTTTTCAGCTTTCTGATCCCCATCACCCTCTGATATCCCCCAAGATAAACGCTTCAGATTAAGGCCCCTAGGTCGAGCTGATGTGAGGACAGCTGCCTCCCCAAGGGGCTGGGACTGTTGTGGCCAGGATGGTCTCAAACACCATAAGGAAGCCAAAGCGTATGGGCACAGGTAACACCTATTTGTTCAACAAACAACTATAGCTGGGAAGGAAAGAGA
Source organism: Jacana jacana (assembly GCA_013400555.1). Lineage (NCBI taxonomy): Eukaryota > Metazoa > Chordata > Aves > Charadriiformes > Jacanidae > Jacana > Jacana jacana. Next base: position 50,724 of record VZTM01042683.1, on the reverse strand, counting down.
AATGCACATGCCCTAAAGCTTGTCTTTTATTCTCCAGGTGTATATTAGCTGAGCTAATAAAAGGCATTGTGTCTCCCTGCCAGCCTGTGCTGTCTGGGTAGGTGCTAACCTGAGCCTTGCTCAGCCCGAACAGCCGTCTCCCTGCTTGGTTGCTGGTATCAGCAGTGATGTCCTGAGGACTGCAGGGGGATTGCAGGAAAGGGGAAAAGTGCTTCCTCAGCTGAGCAGATGGAGCATGAATGTGAGCTTTCCTATTTGTTTACCTCCTCTGACTTTCTGATATCGACTTGCTGTCAAAAGCCAGGCACCAAAACCAGAATGACCAGAAACTGCTTTTGCAAATGCATCTGTGAGACTGGAGGAGGTTCATCCCTCTCCAGGATTAGACCTCCTACTTTGATCTGCTCTGAGGGAAACTGCTAAGCCAGGAAAAGGAACTCAAAGGCTCTCATTTTATCTGGCCTGGGCAACCAAAGGACATCCAGGGAGAGTGCAGGAAATTAATAATTTATTGTCTTTCATGTCATTACAGGAAAAAAGAAAAAAAAAAAAAAAGCACCAGGCTTTGCTGCATGGTTAGAGTTTGTAATAAAGCAGAGCAAAAGGCTGATGGATTTGGTTTCAATTCCAACTGCTTGTTCAAGAAGAAAAACTGTGCTATGAAAATACTGCAGCCCAAAAGGCTCCTGCAGCCTGGGGGCTGGGAAACAAGGGCAACAGAAGGGAAGGGAAGCCCAGCCTGAGAAACCTCTGCTAATCCACTGCCATGAGGCCAAAGCCAGAGCTGTGGAGGTGCCGTCTCACTCAGTCCAGCCTCACAGGGTTTCTCAGATTAAAGCATGGGTCTGAGTTCTGCTCCTGCAGTGGGGAGAGAATGGGGCAGCACAGGCCTGAAGTGCAGTTCCTGAGGATGGACATCCTGGGGTGGCTGCAGGGGACAACGACTTGCAGAGGAATCTGTTGTCCCTTCTGCAGCAGCAGGGGAAGCTCTAAGTCACATCCCTCTTGCCTGTGTAGGGGAATCTGGTTCATTAATGTGTTTGTACCATGCTCGTAGTCAGGGATGTGCTGCCAGGCTTGATTTACCAGAGGCTGGTGCTGCAGGCGAAGTCCTCTGCAGTCAGTCAGGTCTTCATTTGGAGTCAAGGTTAGTCTGAGCTTTAACTCAGAAAAGCTGTGAGAAAATGGGACACCGTCATTGCCTATCTGCAAGAGAAGAGGACTAAGCAGAGAAAGCTCCAGCCCTCAGTTCCTTTATCTCTCTCATAGTCCTAACATCTGCGGTCACAGGCTGAGCAGTTTCCCAAGGGGAAGGCAGTTGGCTTCTCCCCTCCTCTCTGTCCTTTACCCCTACCCAGCCTGTAGTCACTAGCAGGGGTTCCCTGGGGAAGGTACAGCCTCCATCCCCATGGGTCGCAGAGCTTCCCAGGGACAGTCTTTGGTTTCTGCAGGCTGCAGTGACACCACTCTCGATACCTTTCCCCCGCTCCTCCCTGTGCCTGAGCGAGCCCCACGTTGGTAAAAGGCTGGGGCGGGCTGGGCTGAAAGGTGCTGCAGAAGCACCACGCGTTACGTGGCGCGGCTGTGGGAGCTGGAGGATACTTAGGCATTGCAATCGAGCTGTTTCCCCTGCTTCAGAAAGAATTGCTTGTCTTTCAGCATGAGACCTCTCAAACACCACCACATTCCCTGGGCGCTTACTCCTCCGCGGGCTTTCAACCTTGCTTGGCAAATGCTGTTTTGACTCAGGCCTGTGGTGAACCAATTGCAAGGTATTATTTATAGCCTGAAAGAATGGTTCAACATGGACTTTGTCTTAAAAATAAGTGCCCTGCCTAAAAAAGACAGCACTACACAAAACCTGCATGGACGCAGCTAAAGGGAGCAGGGGCCAGCAGATCTTTAAACAGGCTGCCCAGGGAGGTTGTGGAATCCCCTTCCCTGGTTTCAAACCCCACCTGGATGCAGTCCTGAGTGATGTGCTCTGTGCATCCTGCTTTGGCAGGGGAGTCCCCATCCCTGAAAGTGTTTCAGAGTAGATTAGATGTGGTGTTGGGGCATCTGGTGTAGGGGAGAACTTTGTAGAGTGGGGCTGATGGTTGGACTCGATGATCCCAAGGATCTCTTCCAACGAAAATGATTCTATGATTCTGTGATTCATCTCCAGAGGTCCCTTCCAACTCTGACAATTCCGTGATTCCGTGATCTTTAAAGGTGACTGCAGGCAGGAGTCTCTGCCTGCCAGAGATGAGCCTGGCGAGGTTCAGCAGGGTGTTTTTGTGACACAGCTCCTGTTGGTAGTGCTGTCAGTGTCAGATTCAGATGCGAGTGCTGTTAGTAAATAGTGCCAGCAGCAAGCCAGCCTCCGAGGTCAGCCCGGCTGACTCGGTACCTCGGTGGTGTTTCGGCAATGCCCGTCAGAGCACAGCCAGGAGCAGGGCGTCACGGGGTGGGTGTAGATCCCAGGCAAGCCAGCCTCGCAGCTTCTAGGGCTGCACCCTGGAACCGGGGATGCTGAAAGAGGCTTGAAGGTTGTAAAGGAAAGCGTGGACTGCCAGCGTGACGCTGCAACACTGATTCAGGCACAGAGTCTGGCTGCCTCAAGGGGTAATTCAGAGTGGGAGTGAAACCCGGGCGCCGTGTTTGGGAGCAGCATTAGCAAATCTGTTGCCAGATGCAGTGCATGCATTCAGGGCTGACACTTCAGTGGAGGTGACTGACTGATTGATAAAAAAAAAGTACAAACCAGGTCTGGAAAGAGTTAGAGGGCTAAGGTCTGGGAAACATAATTTCAAGGAGCTTTTTAGGGCTTCCCAAGTAAATGAAGTGATAACTTGAAACTTAATAGCACCAGCATAGGAAGGGATTTGCAACAGTGAGAGGCTCATTAAATTAGCAGAAAGAGTTACAATGGGTAGAGAAGGCATATTTAGTGTGACACTAGTTTGTCTGCATCCCTCACACTCCTGCAGGTCAAAACTCTGTCTTTTACCAAAAGATGTGCCTTCAGTCTTCTTTTAGCTCTGAGAAGAATCACTGGTGTGATGAGTTTACTGACTGAGGCTGTGTGAATCATAACAGTTCCTTCTGGGCTTAAAATCTGTTAAATCCGTTTCTGCTTTTGACCTTTAAATGGCCTGGGATTGATGTGCAGCATTATAAAGAGAGATTCACAGCTTTTATATAGAGGTAACCACAACTTGGAACAGGCCAGGTGTAGCTGTATGTGGGGAGATTTACAGGCTCCTGAACATTTTGGTTCTGTTGATTCTGGCTTATTTATTAGCTCATGTGATAAACAATCAAACTGTAAGCAGTCAGACACAGCAAGGAATTACAGTAACAGCAAGCATGGGTCAACATTAAATCAATGTTATCCTGTAACTGAAATAAGCCTAATGGGAAAAGAGGTACTTGCCCCACATGCCTTGGATCATACAAGTGCCCCTCTTATGGCAGTTTGGTGCTATCCCACTTGTCAGTAAGCACAGGGAAAGAGTCCTTACTTTTTGATCCCCATGGTGCCAGCTCTCAGGAACTCTTCTTCCTTGATCTTTTTAGCTGTCTGTCTCAGGATCCCACTCTCCATGGGTTTTCTCTGGTGCTTCCTGGCTGTCATTTTTCACTGAGAGACCTTCTTCCTCTCTTTAACCCTTTAATACCAGCAGTGCAAGTCCTCTAGCTCCCTGACATCCTGGTAGTAGGCTCTGCTGGACTCAGTCTGCTTTATTAATGTCTCACTTCAGTGCTTGGACTACTTTCTTCCTCTCTTTCCATAGGTGGAACTGGAACCCTTCTAACCATTCACTGAAAATAAAGACTTTTTACAGTCTGTTTTTCATCATCAGGGGCAGAGAACGGAAGCACTGAGGCAGCACATCTGTCATCTCCTTATCTTATTTATTTCCTCCCTAGAAAGCTCCTTTCCTTTTTTTTCCAGTGCCTGAGGATTTGGCATTGTGTAGCACTAGGAACAGAAGGTGAGAGGGGTTCACCCTCTCTGTTTCCTCCCACCTCCTAAAGCTTCTTTCATTAACACTCACCTAGTGTTTCTTAATTAGCACGTTCTGGCTTGGAGCTGCCTGCCTGTGTTGCAGCCTTCTGGAGAAAGTCTGCTAAAGCTTTATCTATTGTATGACAGGAAATATCGAATGCTAGGGCTTCCTACTAGACTGACAGCCACTCTTATGCCACAGCATTACATAGGCGCTGAGAGTGGTTCTCACCATCAGCCTCCGTAGCCATCCTTGGCTTTGCTTGTCTCTCCTGAGGGAACCTACTCCTGTGGTTGTGTACTTCCTTCAGACTTTTGATGCCAGTCCACGTGGCGTGCATGGCTGAGCTAAGCCAGGAAATTGCAAAGATTACACCAGAAATAGGAAGGGTAGCAGGTGGAAAATTCACCCCAAAAGAGCAGTTATCAGTGGGATAATTGGAATGATCTCTTAGGCCAATCTGCACATTTATTTTGGGGGGTTGGTTGGTGTCCTCACTGGCATTTCAAATTTCTCATTCATTCCTTGGATGATCTAGCAGATGGTCCACTTTTAAAGTCCAGAGAGGCCCTGACGGCTTGCAGGGTCACAAGGACTTTGGAGGACACTGCATCACATCTCCACATGACCCTGAAACATTAGAGAGATGGACTGAAATCAAGAAAGTGAATTCAGTGAAGACCTTCACTAAATACCAAAAATATCTTCCTGGGCTGGTCTCAGCTGTGCTTGATCCTGTTTCATGGCAGAGTCTGGACCAAGTTCCTATGGTCCAAGGACTCAAGATTGTGTTAATGAGCCCGACCTGTTCGGTAATCCCATGCCTGAAATATGGTGTGACTTCACCAGGGACTGAGGTAAGAATTTCATCTTGTGTTCACCACAACAGCATCCAAGTTCCAGATGGTTGTATAGGAAATATTGCATCTGCCTATGGTTAAACCAGGGGCTGCTGGGATAAATCAGCTCTGTTACAGGCTCGCTGCTGCTCTCACTGGGTTTCTGGCTCATTTACAGATGGTTACTGGGGTGGTTAAATTACGAGCAAAACCCATTCACAATGATCCAGGCTCCTTAAGGATTTTACAGGTTAGGGAGAGGCTGGCACTATTTTCTCAGTTACCTTCTTCTCACCTTCAGAGCAATTGCAGCTCTCAGTTAGGGATTTTATGCGTCTTTTTGGCACATAGGGTGTTAATGAGAGGATAATTACTGGAATTAAATTTGGATTTAATTTTCTGTGCACAAGTGGCCCCTTTCTGTCTTTCTTTTGTTTTCTGCTTTGTTGCCAGCTGTGAAAATATCTCTTTTCAGGGTTGCTCGTGATGCTGTGGCACTTGCGCAGTGCCAGGCGTGCGGCAGCACAGTGGGCTCATCCCCTGCTGGGCTGCGTTTCACCCAGCTCTCAAAGGATGCTGAGCACTCCCCCGCAGTGAGGGGGAAGAGCATGATCAGCAAAGTGCCTGGAGAACGCACCATGTCTTGGTGTTTGTGATGTCTGTGTCTCGTGGCACTTAACACACAGGATCCACATGGTTAACTGTTCTGCAGGAGGAGCAGTGGGATATAAGGGGCTGAGGCAACATTATTTCTACAGAAGAATTGCTTCTGTGGTTCCTTTAGGTCACTTTAGGCATCTCCTCCGTGCTGGTTGTGAAGAACAATTGTCATTACCATCTTGAGGACTCTCAGAACATCACCAGGTTCTTGTTCAGTCTTTTATCACTTCCAGACCTGCAGCCTGACACCACCTTAGTTACCAAGATGAACTGTGCATGGGCTCAGACCAGAATGGAAGCAGGAGAGCCTGGGGAGAAATGACTCCTCCTGAGTTGGTTATTTGACCATGCTGGGGGAATCTGCAGACAGAACTGATACCCAGATGTAGCAAGGTCTGTGCCCTCTCCACCAAGGAAATACCTCCTCTGAGAGCACCCCAGGACAAATGCTGGCTGTTTGCCTGATGGCATTGCCCCAGCCATATTCCTCTGTCCCATCTCCAGCAACACAAAGAGCAGGGTGAAGATCAGGCCATGATTGATGTTGTGTTGAGGCCTTCAACCTTGGTAAGGTGACAGGCTTTTTGTTCTCTAAATGTTGTTCTCTAAATGTAGCAGATCTGTCCACTTAGTGTCAGGCATGTGCATCAGCTTCAGTTGCTGTCTACTAACAGGTTCCCTCCAGTCATTAAATCTGCAATTAATTGTCACAGTTGCTTCTGACAGCTTGGCCACTGTCTTGCTGAAGCTGCCAGCTGGTGTTTAACCTTGTTCCATCTTTGGTACTGGTGGGACTTGCTGAACAATGGGGAGATTACCTTGGGAAGTGCTTACCTTTAGGACCTTAATGACTTCTGCGTTATTTTCTTCACAGCTTGCCTTTATTTTGCAACACTGTGTAGCAAAGAAGCCAGCTGAGCAGATGGGTTTAGCTGGTCTACAGCACTGAAGTAATTACATTTTGGTACAACAGAGACACAGCAGCGAACATGTAAAATTAATTCAGGTGCAGCATCCTGGTTAGCAACTCAAAGCAAAGAACAGTTTAGGAGGCCTCCCCTGACCACACTGTGACTGTGCTGTTGGCAGCATGGACAATCACTAGGAATACACCCCTCTGGTTTCCACAGAGGAAGTTGGATTGGCTTTTCCCACGGCCAGTTATGTCAGATATGTATTAGCATCAGAGGGATTGATTACTGCATGCGTCTCTCTTCGGCTTCTGTTATAATTAAAACAGCAATCTATGCACGAAGCAATTAGATTTTAATAATGCTTTTCTAAACAGGATGTCAAGGAGCTTAGTACAAAGACTTGGGCTGGAGCCAGATCAGCGTCTTAAGACCGGATTGTCATTCCAGTGACTGCCTCCTGCCTGGATAGTTTACCCCAACACAGGCTCTAGGTCTGTTTTTTGGTCAGAGTGCAACCTCATCTTTGTCTGCTGATGCGACCAGGAAGACCACCTTGCTCCTGGGTGGCCAGTGAGACATAGATGGGGACTGGTCATCACTGGTGGTGCATGTGGAATCTGGGCCTGCTGGTGAGACAGGAGCATACCCAACTCCAGCCCCATTGCCATCACTATCATTGCAAGCCAGGGAGCTGACATTCAGATCTGCACCAGGTTGATTCTGCAGAGCAGTTGTTGATGATAGAATCGTAGAATGGTCCAGGCCAGAAGGGACCTCCAAAGGTCATCTAGTCTGACCTCAATCTGCTCACCACTGGAATTATGTCCCAGAAGGAAGTGAGGTGCTTCACAGGTGCCTGTGCTGCAGGGGAGTGCTCCCTGAGCTTCCTCCCAGCACATTGCTGGCTGTCTCCTGCGTTGTTTTCATAGAATCATAGAATGGTCTAGGCTGGAAGGGACCTCTAGGGTCATTTAGTCCAATCTCCTCACAGTCAGCAGGGACACCCCCAGCTCCAGGGAAGGGACCTCAACCGCCTCCCTGGGCAACCTGTCCCAGTGNGCAAGTGCATTCTACCTGTTCATGTCCCCCTTGAGGGACACCACTTGTCACTGCTCTCCATCTGGACCTCAGGCCATTGAGTACCACCCTCTGGATGCAACATCCAGCCAGTTCCTTATCCACTGAACAGTCCACCCATCAAATCCATATCCCTCCAATTTGGTGAGCAGGATGTTGTGGGGGAGAGTGTCAAAAGCCTTACAGAGGTCCAGATAGACCACATTCATAGGCTGTCCCTTATCTACCAACATAGTCACCCTATCATAGAAGGCTACTACGTTAGTCAGGCAGGACCTACCCCTAGTAAAGCCATGCTGGCTGTCCTGAATCACCTCCCTGTCCTCCATGTGTCCAAGCACAGCATCTAGAAGGATCTGTTCTGTGATATTCCCAGGCACTGAGGTGAAACTGACAGGTCGGTAGCTCCCAGGGTCCTCCTCTCTACCCTTTTTAAAAATGGCTGTGATGTTTCCTTCCTTACAGTGCACAGGGACTTCGCCTGACTGCCACGACTTTTCAAATATCATGGAAAGAGGCTTGGCAACTACAACAGCCAGGACTCTGGGATGTAATTCATCAGGTCCCATAGACTTGTATATCTTCAGGTTCCTCCGTTGATCTTGACACCTTGTCTTCACTCACAGAGGGAGGGACTTTGTCACCTTGGTCTGCAACTTGTGGGCCATCAGCGTGAGAGCTAGGAGGAAAGGAGTTGCCAGTGAAGACTGAGGCAAAAAAGTTGTTGAGAACTTCTGCCTTCTCCTCCTCTATTGATACAAGTTCCCCACTGTTGCTCATTGCTGGGGGGTACGTTTTCTTTAACCTTCCTTTTCTGGTTCATGTACCTGTAGAAACCTTTATAGTTTTTCTTTACATCCCTTGCCAAGTTCAGCTCTAACTGTGCCTTGGCCTTCCTGACCTCATCCCTGCACAGCTGTCTGCTTCAGGCTGATATGCAGTCCTTGTACCCTGCATCTGCACTTGGGCCAGGATGAATCCTCTGCTCTGTGCCACTCTTACTGAGACTGCTATGGGCAGTCTGGTGCTGCTGGGTAACCGTGATCATAAACAGAACCCCAACATCACTCTGGGCTGTGTGGACTCGGAGAGATGTCCCAACAGGCAGTGATAAGCATCCTCCACCAGGCAGCCTGTCCTCTGGAGAGGTCTGGCACCTGCAAAGCTGCTAACCAGGAGCTCCCAGGTCAAAGGGGCAGTGCGGTGGGTCACAGCTGAGCTTTGGCTGTCTCTGGGGCAAGAAGGGATTTCTCAGCTGCTGTAACAGAGTCAGATCCTGGGGAAGAGCAACATCTCTAGCTGCAGCATTTCCCGTGCTTGTCCTGCGTCCAGCTTCTCAGCGACCCCTTTGTACCCTGATTTGCATGCTGCAGTGTAACTCAGTGGTAGCTGATGCAATTTGGCGTGACGTACCACACAGCCTGGACTAATAGTGTGTCTGGTTTCCAGGCCTGGGAGTGTTTGTGTGGCATTTATCATTTGCTCGGCTGTTTCCTGTGCAGCAGGTGGGGAGAAGCTGTGCAAGTCATTTAATTTGTGGCAAATGGGAGGCACGGTCTGAAGTAAACAGGATGCACTTCAGTGAGGAAGGAGGAAAAACAGGAGGAGAGGGAAAGAGGATGGGGAATAATCGACCGAGGAGGTGGAGGAAAAAGGATCTCAGCAGTGCCCTGCCATAGCAGGGGGGTTGTACTGGAGGGCATAGGACACATGAGCTAGTCCTGCCATACCACTGCGCAGTGCTAAGGCCTCAGCTCTAATTTGGGGTACCAGATTTGAAGGATGTGAGGAGCAGGAGAGCAGCAAGAACAATGTGGCCAGCGGAGAGGCTGGAAGCAGGGAGGTGCAGAGAGGTGTGCACCCCTAAAGAGATCCTGTGCTGGCAGGGTAAGGAAGGCAGTGCTCTGAAGTTATAAGATGGCAGCAAAAGGCTGAAGGAAGGGGCTTCAGTGTGAGAGGGATGTGCTGGCAGCCATCACTAGGAGATGGGTGGACGGCACTGTCCCTGGGGGCTTTCAAAAGAAATGGCCATGCAGGTGATGGGAGCAGAGCATGACAACCCTCTGCTTGGGGCATGTTGTGCTGGGCACCCCAAGGACTGGGTCAATTGCTGGGCAAGCATCTGTCAGAAGCAATTTAGAAGTGGCTGCTCCCGCTGTGGACCGGGGTGGGCTGGTGGAGTAACCCCTCCTAGCCCTTCTCCAGGTGGCTGTGATGTAAATGAAGCCTGCAGATGAGAATGTGTTGTTGAGATGACACGGTTGTTCACGCAGTTGAAGTATCTAGTGCTATTTCTGGAGCATCCCTGAGTTCAAGTGCAGTCATGGAGAGCAGGAGAGAGGGGAGAGCATTGTGGCCTGACATTAAATTGCAGGCTGAGCTCATTCACTAAGCAGAACAGTATTAGTAGTAATACTTCTTTCATGCCATTAGCATTTAATGTTACTACATGTGGCGCGTCTATAGGTGAAGACATTTATTTTCACTCCTATTTATAGCAAAACCCGGTTTCCAGTGTAATTATATTTATCCAGAGTGAAGTANATATAATATAATATAACAAATACTTTTATGAGTTATATTAAAAAAAAACCTGGCATGACAAAAGCTTTAAAGTGCAGTGTTAAGAGAGAAACAGCAGCTGGACTTTCCTAAGACAGTTTGAAAGGTGATCACAGGGGATATATATCTATATCTATATGTGTATTGTAACAGTGGTGGCCAGAGAAAGAGGTATTGGGAAAAAAAAATGTGACTTCTTAAAATATACTGTTTGTACAAGTGCAAATGATGTCTCATGAGACGCCATGCTCTGCGAGATAACGGCGGTACCAAAGTATTGCAGGAACTGCATATTCACACCCCTGTTTGGTTGCTTTTATTAAACTCTAATCTGTAAGAGCTTACTGAGCTGTCACTCAAAAATGCTGAAGTAAAGCTGAAGTAAGAAAAAAACCCAAGAGATGCTGAGTGATAGAGAAATGTTGCTGGGTGGCTGGCAGTGCTACCTGCCAAATAGCATCAAAGGCTGCAGCTTCAGGCAGACGGCGTCCCTGAGCACCCCAGGGCATCTCCTGGATTTTACCCCTTTGGATGGGTTTGGTGTGGGTGCCCATGGGTGCTGTGCCTGCTTGAGCTTCTTGCTGCTGGGCTGCCAGCCCCTAAGTCAAGAGGTGCCATGGATGTGGCTTCTCATCGTGGGCACAAGAGCTTGGGAAGCCTGAGCATCTTTAGCATTGTTTAGGTTGCATTGGGGTTTGGTGACTGTGTTTCAGTGGAACTGTAGCAATATTTGAAGCTGAGCTAGAAGCCAAGGTATCACCTTTCTTAGTGGTTTCTATGGACAATCTCAAGTAAAACCCTCTTCCTGCTTCCTTCCTTCCTTCCCACCTACTTGGGTCTGAGAGATCCCACCAGCTGAAACATCAGGCACTAATGCCCCCAGAAGCCTTTCTAGCTGATGCCAGTATAACACAAAGCACATGGGCGGGCTTTGAGTAACAGGACTTCCCTCTGAGCTGTACTAAGAGATAATTAAGGTCATCCATCCAATCTAGAAGAGCCTGACAGCAGTGTGAAAAGTCTGAACCCAGCAGGGATGCATCCAGGGTTTGAGGGCAGTGGGCAATGCAGAGCTTGTCCCCCAGGGAGGAGAAGGAAAGGGCATCCCATCCCTCTGTCCTTATCCCAACAGTAGTTTGCAACACTGGGACCTCCTGGACTGGAGACAAAAACTTGTGGGTGTTTTACTCCACTCCAGCCCTTTTACGAAGTCTCTGTGGGTCAGAGGAAGGTAATTATCTTGCACACTGAACACACAATGATTTTTCTCAATGATTAGCATGAAATCTGTGAATGGATATGGCTGAAAATCCATGCACCTTATGAGGGTTTTATCATCACACCAGGCTGCTCAGCTCCAGGAGGCTGCGGCTGGCTTATCTCAATAACTAAGGATAATGACGCCCGGAGGCAGAGCTGTTCTCCAGCTCCCACACACACAAACACACTGCTCATGGTTAGAGTGCAGCTAAATTATCCCCAGGAGTGGCAAAACCCAGTGTGACCTCCTGAAGGAGCAGGGAGCCAGTTGCTGATGCTTCCTGATCACAACAGGGCAGGGCAGTTCAGGGCAGAGTTAAGGGCATTTGCTCCTTTGACCTATTTCGGACCATAGTGTCTTTGGGTAACTTTAAAATTTATCCTGCACTTAAAGATACTTTTTTGGGTGATATATGAACTGAGGAGTATGACCACAACCTTGTTTTGAACCCATAAGCTTCAGACAAAGAAAAGGCATAAGACCAACTGCTTTCAAAGGTGTTGGTGAGTTTCTGCAGGTGGTACTGGGGTAAATTCAGGTGGTACTGGGGTACAATGACTTAATGAGTCATTGTAATGCCCTATTGCTAGGAGCTGTGAGGACTGCCACGGGCTCAGTTTGTGCTCAGCTTTCCCTTGCTCACTGAAGTTTTCATACATGGCTGCTAAATGTGGTCTTCTGTCCTGGTTTGAGGTGGTTTTGACCATGATATCTTCTTATGGCTATATTTAGGTGCCTAAATTAGTGGTGTGTAAGAGGCGTCGCTCGTGGCTCTGGAGTTAGCAAGAGCAGGGAGCATTCAGCATGGCTGGAAGCCAAATCACTTTGTGGGCGAGAAGAGCCTGGTGCTAAGCCTTCCTTAGCCTTTAGCTGAGCCTGGTCTTGCCTGTTCTGCAACTATGGTGCCCACCAGCACCCTTGTCATCCTCCCCGGTGCCTGGGATTAGCGAGGCCATGCTCTGCCCTGCTGTCACTGTGAGATGGACCATGCAGCCCTGGGCTGGGCTTCCCTAGTGAGTGGTTTCAGGGGGCTCCTGTTGGTGCTTCGTTAAATCCTGTTAGCACAACTTGCCACAATGTGCTTTGGAGGCTTGCTGAGTGTTGGTAGGGATCACACTGCAGCACTGATCAGCATGAAAGCAAAAGCCAAACTCCTCCATGGCTTTGCCAGAGGCAGCCAAAACACACAGGGAAGAGTTTGGCTCCTCTTGTGTGCCTGTCTTTTTCTTGGCCAGAAAGCAGAGCTAAGAGGGTAAGCAAGGCCGAGGGGTTCCAGCTGGCCTCCAACAGAACAGATATGGAGCTGTGGTGATAGCTGTCCTCCCTTATGGCCATGGTTGAGGGTTTGACCTTGCCATGAGCTTTCTGCCACTGCAGAGCCTGTCCATCCATCAAATGATCTCTCCTCTCTTCCATGGATGTTTGTAAGCCAGCCAGCCCTGTTGTGTGCTGTGGGCAGGTACACACCATTCAGATACAGGTGACCCCTGCCCACATCCCCTAAACGCCACCCAGTTCCCTCTGGTTTATTCCCAGTGATAGTCCCAGCCGCCCCCAGGTCTGATCCAATTTTGTTTGCACCTCCAGCCTGTCAGGTGGAACTGATCTTTGCTTCCTCACCCTTACTGGCAGATGTGTGCTGCTGAGCCACAGGCTGGTCCCAGTGCTGTGTCCTTGTTGTTTCCAGTGACTTCACTGGGGACTTCTAGCAAGCAAGGGCAGGTCACCTGGGGCCACAAGACCTGTCTGCCCTGCTGTGCCTTGGCATGGTCCGGTGCAGATGCTAGCGGAGATTTCTGAGTCAAATATGTGAGCTGGAGCATGGAGAGGTGCTTACACTGAACAGTACAGGTTTTAGCTGAGGATGGAGTGATGAACATCTTTGATGATCCTGTGTAGTTGCTGATGCCTGAACGGCCCAGCCATCCCCTGGGCTTTTTTGCCAGTTTCATTCCCTGCAAGCAGAACATTTCCTGCGTCATTTATTTCCAAACTGTAGCAAAATAAGCCTAAATCCTTATCTCTAGTCTGTCAACTAATCCTTCCGCAGGCCAGGAGCAGTGCTGTCAAATCAGGCCATGAGTGTGACTTGAGACACTCTGTGGTTGATAAGCATTTTCCTGCTGTATGTAAATGGACTTCTTGAGAAGCCAAAAGTGGTCCTGGCACAGACATCATCCCCATCTCAGCGTAACTCCAGGTTCATCTGCTATATAACAGCATCAGTTTCCCGTAAGACCATGGCAGGGTAGGTTTTCAGGGCTTCAGATCATATCACCTTCCAATGATGCATGTTTGGTTCGTGGCCCAGGGAGTCAGTGAGGAAAATTTTGCTGAGTTTGGGTTTCCTTGGTCTTCACACCAGGTATGGTCCAGGGCAGTGTTTTCTTTGCTCCCATTCATTGAATTTTCCAGACCTGCCTCTGACATTTTACTGATGGAGGAGGCCTTACCCTGGAGGTGTCACCTTGACCTAGCCCTGAGCAGGGTAGAAGGAACAAGAAAAGGTCTCCAGAAGCAACATACCACAGAAGTCCTGGAAGATTATCTGCCCCTTCCTGCTGAGGATAGTAAGGATGGGAGTTTTGGGCAGCCCCATTTGTGCCTTCTTGGAACTTCTCATCCCCTTAAAAATCAGTCTGGAAAAGCTTAAACCCCTTTTCCATGGGAACCTGGTGTCCTAGGTCACTGGGACTGATCCTGTCCCAGCATAGCTGTGTCCAGAAATCCCATGCTGTCAGGAACTGCAGAGACTGGGACAGCAGCAGGGCCAAGCCGAGCCTGTGCCCCTTGGCCTGACTCAGCAGGGGGAGGGTCCCTTCTGCACCCAGGGAAGCTGTGGGGATTTTTCTGTCTATGTCCATATCAGCGTAATTGACTTCCTTGCTACTTTAAAACATAAACATGTTATGCTTTGTTTAATTGAAACCTTACAGCAGATGTTTTATAGTTATTCCACCAGTGGGGGGAAAGGAAAGGGATGCTCAAAAGTGCCAGCATCATGGCTTTTATGGGAGAGTTTTATTAACTTGGCCATTTACTGTTCAGCTAAGGAATGAAGGCATCAGCCAAAACACAGGGAATCCAGTTTAGATGACTCCCATATCCTCGATGTAGAGTTTAATGTGTGCCAGCGTGGGGACAGCTGGGGCTGGGACTCCCAAGGCAACTGATTTGGAGTCTTCAAACAGCCAGTCCTCATCCTCATCCTCGTCCTCATCCTCATCCTCGTCCTCATCCTCGTCCTCGTCCTTGTCCTTGTCTTCACCTTGCCCTTGCTCCTGGGACTCCACCTTAGTCATCTTCCACTCTCCTGCTTTGGTTCCAGTGTTGGTATTCACCTTTGGGGCTGAAAGGACCATCAAGGTCCTTGCGGCAGTTATGCCCACCCTGATTACAGGGCCAGGAGCCCCCTGCCTCAGTTTCTCTGCCTCAAGAGTCCCAGGCATAAGGCAAAGGGAATGTGAGGGGGACTTGGCCATCAGCACAGCAGCTTGGGGCTGTAGCAGGTCTCCTCCCCACCTCACCTCCCTGGGGTTATGCCATGTCAGCAGGAGAGAGCCTGTCCCTTTTCTGCCCCTGCCATGAGCTTTCCTGACACATCCCTCATCACCATTTAAGCCAAGAGCGCTTTGCTCTCCTGCTGGGAACTGTTAATGACAAAATCAATGCAAACACTGCTGTGAGCGGCTCGGGTAGCCGTTTGATGAACTCCTCGGGGACAGACCTCCTGTGTAAGCTCAGCTCTGCATCTCCCAGCTCTGTAGGAAGTATGCTCTGCCCCAGCTCCCTCTCAGCCCCCGGTGAGCCCTATGGATGCGGGCGTAAGCAGGGATGTAGGCAGAGGATGGGCTCAGCTACAGAACCCCAGGAGTGCCCTCTCCACACCTGGCCACAGCATGCCTTGGGAGGGAGAGACCATCGGCAGCCACGGGCAAAGGTTCTGCTCTGGGAAATGGCAGCAGCTCTGCTCCAAGAAGGGCTGCTCCTCGGAGGCCTGACACAGGCAAAACCCCTGGATTTGTAGGAAGCTGCTGCCTGCTTCCAAGCAGATGCCGTGGTGCCATCAGCCCGCCTGCAGCGGCCCGGCCAGCTCACATGCACAGCTGCCCTGGGAAAAGCAGATGGAGGAACAAAGGGAAACTTTCCGTTCCAGTGCCCTGGAAAGGACATTATAATTTTCCTTCCCTGTGTCATCCTGCTTGCCTGGTTATGTGGCGTTAAATTAGGGCTCTGGTTCGGTTACGGCTCATTACAGGCTTGCATGTGGCTTTTTTTGCAGCTTGCTCATAAGCACCAAAGGAGCTGAGCCAGTGTGAAAGTCAGGGCTTTAGGGACAGCTCGGCAGCTAGGAGCTGAGCTTGCCTGTAGCTGGGGACTTCAACAAGCCTCAGACATGGTCCTGGTGTTACTACCTGGAGTACACCAGCCAAGGATCCTCCCTGATCCTACCAGTGGGGAGAACAAAGGGCTCGGCCTGGAGGTAGGTTGATGGGAGGTGGCTTCAGCATCTCCTTTTCCCAGATGAGCAAAGCAGTTGCCTCTTTATCCTGTCCAAAGGACCTGTGGCTGGTGCTGCGTGCGACGCAGGGTGCCAAAGGGAGTGTTTTGAGTGCCGTCAGACAGCAAAGCTGCTTTTCTGCAGAAATAGCTAAGTCCTGAAATACCCCGAGCAGCTGTGTTTATCCCAACACTCTCACTCACAGAGATGCTCTGCTGTGACGTGGGCTGTTAGTACAAACATCGCTCCCAGTGCCCGGACCAGAGCTACAAAGGGTGTTGCTAACTTAGCAGCGTTGGTACAGATCGGCACTGTCCCAGCTCTCAGTCCATGGGACTTGGTAAATAAAAACAACCCTGGCTTGTCCCAGCACTCAGTGGAGGAGTGTGACTGTCTTCTCAGGAGCAGAGAGGTGTTTCCAAATGTCCCCATTCCCCTCCCCATGGCTGCTTTCACCCCAGCCGTGCCTGCAAGTGGCTGAGCAAACCTCTACTCGGTCAGGGCTGTGCTGCCTGGGTCAAGGGAGCAGCCTGGGGATCCCCTGAGGACTTCTTTCCTGGCCATCATCACCTTCAGTGATGCCCACATTAGCTTGAGAAATCTTGTGGGATCCCCACAGCCATACGACTGTGTCTTTGTTGTGCCCTGGTGTTTCTCTCCAGCGCTGAAGAAAAGGCATGTGTAATTGCTGCACCCAGGGCCATTAGAGGAACTGATTCAGACGGAGGAGAATTGATCTCTTCTAAGTGGGGAAAGAAGAAAGCAAGCAGCCTCCTTGCTCAGATGCTGTGTGCTGCTCCCTTGGCATCCCAAGAGCATCCCCACGCAGAGGCTGTGCTTTGGAGATGCCGGGTGGGCCCAGCACAGAGTTTTCCATGGGCTGCTTTCAAGCCTGGTTGATGATGTCCCCCCAGCCTTGCTGTGCCACTGTTTTGGAGACCTGCTGCCACCTCTCCCAAGTCTGCCTGTCAGACTGGCTTTCCCAGAGCCATGCTGGGCTCAGAGGCACTTCCCACACCCAAAGAAGGGCCCCCCTCCCCAAATCCAGTGACAAGGTGAGAGCCAGCAGGTTGGCAAAGGGGAAGGCAGCACTGAGTGCTGGCATGTGGGTGGCATTGGTACCCTTAGGAGAGCGGACATTGCCTCCCATCAGGCCTGGAAGTTCACGCTGTTCCCAAGAAAGCAAACACTGATTCTATGACTGAACTGGGCAGGCTTGTTTCCCTCATGCTGTGTGATGTCTCCCAATATGCAGGTGGTCTGCTCCAGCACCTGGGGGTGGAGCCCCTGGGAGGGTTGGAATGGGTGCTGGAGAGGCTGTGGGATGGGGTGGTCCTCACTGCCCATGTTGGGGCACATGTCGGGGTTTGCACAGAAGCCTGCAATGAGGCACAGGGACAGGTCATGCCATGGGAGCTTTAGGATGCATCCAGCGACAAGACAGCCTTGGTGATAAGCTAGTAACCCACCTGGGACTCACCCCACCAGGTTACAGGCTGTCAGCACCCACCTGCCCTTGTGGGGAAACACATTTGGGTGCAAAAAAGTCAATTCCCACTTCTGTGGCTGGCTCTTCTCAGGAGCACCAGAATGCAATGGGTTCAGTGGGACTGATTTGGGAAGGTTTGGACATGTGTATTGCTGTGACTACTCTGGGAGTCGTGCATGCTAGGCACCACCACAGAGTCTTTGGGGATAAGCTAGGTGGTCCAGTCCCAAGGGGCTGAAAAGGGTTGGGAGGAGAGAGGCAAAAGAGAGTTTGTGTCTCTGTGGGTCAAAAGATCCACCCCAATCCCTGTCCAAACCCTTCCCGGTAACCCTTCCCCAGCTCATGGGGGCATTTACACATCTTATGTCACCTTGAAATACAAGGACAGGCAGGTGCATCTCCCTGCAGATCATCCCCCAGAGAGGACTGTGAGCTGGGGCACGCATCCCAGCAGCCGTCCCTGTGCCCAACCCCTCCCCATCGCCATGGTCCTCCCTGCTCACTAGTCTCCCTGCTTCCTTTCTTCACAGGCAAAGAAAGGCCAGGAGGTTAAGAAGGGCCCTGAGGTGGAAATTCCGAAGCTGGACAAGCTGCTCAACCTGGTGAGAGAGCCAGAGAACAACACAAGGAAGTGAGTGGGGGGAGCAACAGCTCTGCCAGGGGTCGCTGGCTGAACAAGCACGGCTTTGACCGGTGGCTGCTTGGCATGCAAGCAGCAGGCCCCATTGCCTCCCGCTCTTTGTGTACTGGGAACACTTCGCCTCTGTGCCCGGACAAATAAACGGAGGTGCTGAAAGAGCACAGCATGCAGTCTTCTCTGGAGTCAAGTAGACCTTACCACGCTTGGTGCCCCAGAGCCACACAGCCCTCGGCTCTTCTTCTGGGCTGGCACCTGGGCAGGTGAGGGCTGGTCCCACCAGCCCTAGGGAAACCTCAGGGCTGCAGCTCGTTGGCAGCCAGTCCCTCTGTGAGTGGTGGCCAGGGAGACTGAGCACGGAGTTGCAGTCCCACAGCCATGTGTGGGGTCAGCTCTGCATGGCCCCCTAGATTTTTAGGGTGGCAGCCTAAGCCAGAGAGTGGCTGGGACCTGGCCTGACCCTCCACTGCTATGGGAGAGGAACGTGCCATCACTGCAAAGAGGGTGTCACACCAGCTTTGGTATGCTCACAGCTCCCCTCTCCCCAAGGGGGCTCGGTGTGGGGTTCATCTTCCTCTGCCCAGCCAGCAGCTGCAGGAATGGTCAGGCACTGGGGTTTGCAGAGCCTTCCTACCACTCCAGTGCCTTGCAGCAGAGGGATTAGCTGCTACACGGCTGCGGTGGCAGCAGGAGCTGTGGTGGCCTCGCTGCATGCTGATGAGCAGGGATGGACTGTCACTGCTGGAGCCTTACACACAGCTGCGGGGACTGGGGACCAGAGGCGCTCTTTCCACCAGACAGGGGTGGTGGCAGGTCTTCTCTGTCTGCTTAGCTGGCCTGCATCCCCTCCAAGCATCCCTGTAACTTGAGGACGCAGCTTGGAAACTCTCCGATGCCTCTAAGCACTGGGGCTGGGGGATGCTCCCTGCTGACAGCCCTGTGCCCCCAGCCCAAGCAGACATAATGTGGACATGAAATACCTAGCCAGGTTTCTCACCCAGCATTGAAAAGCCACAGATGGGTGCAGGCATGAGCCCTTCCTTGTTGCCACCACCCAGCTAACTGCCCACAGTCCTACAGGGACATCACCACCACCCCTGGGGCAAGCATTCCTCAGCCCTACGGGACTGGGCAAGACACACAGCTTTCCCCAAATTGTCCAGGCGCTGGGCAGAGCTCAGAGACACCACCTCGGTCCTACAATCAGTTTATTAGTCTAGTAAAAACAACTCTGCAAAGGGATGCGTTAGCTACACCTGACATGGGGAGGAACCGAGCAGGGACCCTGGCCAGCATCCCTCCCAGCACAGGCCACCCCTTTGTCCCCTTATTGCAGCAGCTGTGCCAGCAGGGACCTTGGCTATTGCTCGGCTCTAGGACGGGCAGGGCAGAGCCCTCCAAAACCCACAGCACCTGCAGGCAGGGCAGGGGAAGGCAGCTGCCAGGCTTGGGGGCAAGCCAGACCACAGCATCCCTCTCCGCGGAGCCACTGTGGGCCCCGGGGGGGGAGCAATGGGGCCAGAAGACCCTTCAGTGCTCTTTAGCTGGGCACCCTCACGTATCCCCATGTCTCCCACCTCCCCAGAAACAAGCCATCCCAGGCTGCACTCAAGGGGGATGGGGACACCAAGGAGGGCACTGCCGGCTGTGGGCAGGGCAAACCCCACTGGCTGGCCTTGGCTGGGAGCAGGCAGGAGGGCAGGCAGAGACAGGCACCCCCCAAGGAGGAGGGCCATTTGCCTGGCAGTGTTAGTGCTAATGCTGGAGGAGATTGACAGACAGACCACACACAGACGGACATACCATGCAGACCCTCTCATGGCTCATTGAACTGGCTGCTGGGACAGGTGGGTGCCAAATAACCTGAGGCTGGGGGCACACGGCACCCCAGAGCCATCCCCAAAGACACCCTCTCTGCCAGCAGGGCCAGCACTGCTACAGTTCCCCCCACCTCCCCCTGTCCAGGCACATTCCACCACAGGGCAGCCAGCCCGCTTGGGGACAGGCACCGGTGCCAACCCTGCTGCCTCCCCTCTCTGAGCTCCTGGCTGGCCCCACTCAGGTCTGCAACACGGTGGGCACTGGGTACGGCCACAGGCACCTGGGTGGAGCCCACAGACTGTCCCCAAACACAGGACATGCTCGAGGACAGGGCCCCTGCTGCGCTCACTCGCCACTGGGACAGGCAGGATTGTCTGCAAAGCATGTCCCTGGCTGCTGTCTCTCCATCACCATGGCCACTGTGGGCATCCGCAGGGACTTCACACACCAAAACCACGCAGGAAGAGGGCTGTGACCTTCATCACGGCTCCGGCAAGCAGCTCAGTATCCCCTTTGCTCTCATCCTGCCTGGTCCAGTGGCTCAGTCCCAGTGCTGGCATCCAGCCTGGCACGACTCCTTCAGGGCAGCCAGGTGCCCAGGTCCCCAGGCAGCTCAGGGCTGCAGCAGATACTTCTCTTCATTCTTTGCCTCATCCACATCGGAACCTGGGTTCTTCTTGGGGCACGAGGGGGTCCTGCAGGCCTTGCAGAGGATGAGGAAGAGGATGAGGATGAGCAACACGATGACGCAGTTAAAAGAAATTGCCACGATCGCTCCGGTGGAGAGAGCAGCCCCCATCGCCGCTGCCCCACAGGAAGAAGCGGGGCCCGTGGCTCAGCCCCACGCTGGGGATGCCACTGCAACGATCGAGTGAGCAGCCTCTACCCACCAGCATTGGCAAGGGACAAAAGGGATGGCAGCGGTGCTGGCGATGGGACGGGGCTGGGGCCAGTCAGGCAGCAGGATGGCATCGTCCCGTCACACTTTGGCCACTTGCAGCTGTGTCCTAGGCTTCACCGTGCTGCTGGGGAGGATCAATTGAAGCTTTCCCTTGGCTTCCCCTCTTCCAGCAGGGCGGTGGGGACACAGGGACCCCTCTCCTCCCTCCTGCACCTGGAAGGGAGAAAGTGACTATCACTGCTGGCTCAAGGGGACAGGCTGCCTAAGCCTCTGAGGACAGGCTGTGGGGGTGCCAGTGACAGCAACCCCAGGACCCAAGGGGGTCTGGAGGCTGCAGCAGCTCCCCTGTCAGCTGCTGTTTGAGGGGAAGACTTTTCTAGTGCCCCACACCCAGGTTGTTTCCCCTGTCCCCCTGAGAGGGCCACCGAGCTGGAGAAGGAAGAACCATCACTTCACCCCAGCCCAAACTCTCCTCGAGGTGTCCCCGGGTGGCTCTGAGTGGCCTTGGCCCACCTCCCGTCCCCTCTCCACCCGCTTCTCCTGCCGCCTGGACCCTGCTGCTAGGTCCCGCAGCCCAAAACGGGACGAACAGCTGCGAGAGCATCCCCCTTCCGTGTGGTTTTTACCCGAGTGGGGCGCAGCCCCGATTTGGGGGATCCCCGGTGCCTCTTAATCCCCCACCCCATCGGGAAGTGGGACACCGCGGAGCTCCCTAGCCCGCAGCGGAGCACCGGGCAGCAACAGGTCCCGCCGGATCCTCCCTCCCGCCGCGGGCCCCCGACTTTACCTACCCGCCTCCTCTCTGCCCC
>VZTM01042682.1:14391-37417 GCA_013400555.1 Jacana jacana | reverse complement strand
TGTTAACCTGGTGCCAGAAACACTTTTATCTTTAAAATTCTATATAATTTAAAGTATTTGTTGGTTTCACTCAAGAAAACAGGAAGAACAATTACTTCCTAAGTTGTACAAGTATTGTTTGTNCAACAACAAAGTCAAACGCTTGAGTGCACAGAAGGTAACAGACCCACTTCCGATGCCACTTCATGTTCTCAAAAGCAGTAAGATGTCCACAGGGATAACAAGCTGTCAAAGACATCCATATGGCATGGGTCTCTCCTAACTGTCCAGAGTCAGTAGTGGTCCTTCCAGAGATACTGAACACCAGAACTAGTGGCAGTTCCTAAAGAAGCACCAGGGCTCACAACCCACCCACAGACTTATTTTTGTTCTGACCAACTCATTCAAAGCTGAAACCCTGAAATGAATGAAGGAGCAGGGAATTTTTTTTCCCCATTTCATTCCATGAAAAAACAAGATCTGTAACACCTTAAACCCCTTGAAGAACATCATACTCAAACCAATTTCAGCTCATTAACTCTTATGAATATTTTTTTATTTAAATCTATTAAATAAATCTCTGCTTGATGAACATT
Organism: Jacana jacana; assembly: GCA_013400555.1. NCBI lineage: Eukaryota > Metazoa > Chordata > Aves > Charadriiformes > Jacanidae > Jacana > Jacana jacana. Next base: position 36,842 of record VZTM01042682.1, on the reverse strand, counting down.
TTGTACTTAACTAGAAGATGCAACGGTAGCTTTGCTTGATAAGAAACCTTTTGTGCATTTCAAGTACACTGCAACTACATCAAAAGCTAACCGTATCATAAACCACAAGTAAAAACACCTCTAATAAGCAAGAATATGACAAGCATAATTTACTATTTCCTAATAAAACCAAAACATGTGTTAAGTTATTCAATATTTAAATGTATACAGACAAGTATATCCTCCTTAAGAGAAAACAGCAGCATTTGTTTCAGTGAAATGAGCAAATATTTAGACAGGAAAGCTCTATTTTGCTTTGTTTCCCAAATTGAATTGGTTTAACACATTCAGCAATAGAGAAGCAGTCTTTCACTAGAAAAAAAATAAAATGACAAGAACAGTAAACAATTAAAATTAGTTACTTATACACCAAGGTTTCCTGCTCAGTGAGACACCTTACATGCAATCCAGTCAAGCTTTAAAACAGAGCACAGGCATTTTCTTCCAAATAACAGCAAAATCTATTCCTGAGTAGGGAAGAATAACCATACTGTCCTTCACATCAGGTTTAAGCTGAACTATAGTCTTAGAAATTATTCTTCAAATATATAAGTGTATCTCCCAATCTTCAGGTGATAGGAATGTAAGTACCATCTCATCTCCCAGATAAGTTACTCTCATAGCCGTGTAACTAGAAGTCCTAGAGAAATCAGGGAGTAGGTCTCAGAATCAATAGTGAAGACAGTTTGTCAAAAAGATCAAGTATTTCTGTAAGCCAGAAAAAGAAAGGCAACACTGTAAAGACTGAAAAAAATTTTTGAAGGCATGGTTAAACTCAGTGCATTATCCAAGATGATGACAAATTCCTTGAGAATCTAATGTCCTCTTCCTCCTTTTTTTTTCTTTTTTTGGACTAAAAAGCATAAAACAGGACTTCCAACTCTGTAAGACCCTCCTCCCTTATCTTCTAACTGTTAAAGAAAACATCATTGCTAAAGGAAAGGTGTGTGGATTACTTTTCTAAGGTTCTCCTGGTCAGCACCTTTTAAGCAATAACCCCAACACTTGTGTGCTCGGAGAAAAGCGAGGGGAAGCTGGGGGAAGACACAAAAGTGCCAAAGAGAAAAAAAAGACACAGAAAATACTTCTGGCCTGATGAGCACTCTGAAAAGAAAAAGGACTTCTACTGAAAAACCCAGCCTCTTTTTTAAAGAGCCACAGGCACTTTGCAGCAGATATAATGAACAGAGGAAGACAACCTCTGTCTAGATATAGGTGTATTCACTGAAAATGATCCTGAAATTTTACAAGAGATGAGAGGACATGCTAGTCTTGGTAATGAATAGATTGTCTGTGAACGTTGTGTCCATCAAAAAAATCTTTGTAAGTGGTTTGAACTGCTTTAAAACTAAACTATTCTTTCATCATGCCTAAGTGGTTGTCTATCAAAGCAACATCTATTCAAATTCAGAAAAGTATTTTAGCCTCTAATTACCCTATAAAGAAAGTTCTCTTACCTAATTTCTTACATGTCACGCAAGATTTTCATAAAGCATATAATTTTGTTTCATTAAATTAGATATATTTAGACAACACGACAGTTGTTTTTATAAAGTTGAACAATACTCATTCATCCTCCATGGCTGCACAGCTGGTGTCGGTGGCAGGGATTTGGGTTTTTTATGTTCATGGACCTCCCTTTGAGGACCAAGAATTGCTTTGACAAGGCAGGATCCATCTGACTACAATGGGACAAAATGATCTGCGCCAACAGGCTGACCAACCTGGTAAGGAAAGCTTTAAAGTAGGATTGATGGAGGCAGGAGTGCATGTCCATGAGGAAGTTGCAAACCACCAAGGGAAACAAAGGATGGGTCATGATGTGAACAGGAAGGACCTTGTAATCAACACCACAGGGCCGAAGGTCCCTCTTCAAGCATATCCTTGTGGATAAGGAGCACCTATAGGTCAGTGTTACACCGAAAACTCTTGCACTTTCTTAGGGCATCAGCAGGACTGGGTGCCTCTTGGAAAGGCCTGTGCGCTAATGCACAAGACATGGGGAAAAACAGAAGAGGAATTAGAAGTCCAATAGTCACAGGACTATGACTTCACTGGGATCATGGAAACATGGGAGGGAAACATGATTCTCGTGGGAAGTTCCCAAGGACTGGAAGAAAGCAGATGTCAAAGCTATCCTCAAGATGGGCAAGAAGGAGGAGATTCCAGGGAACTACAGGCTGGTCAGTCTCAACTCACGCCCTGGGAAAAAGTGATGTAGCAAGTAATTGTGGAGACAACTGCATTCCAGACACAAAGCATAAAAAAACACTCAAGAGTGTTCAGTGGGGATTTACAAAGGGGAAGTCACACTTCAGCAAGCTGGTAGCTTTCTATGAAGAGATGACTGGCTCTGTGGACATGGGGAGAGAGCAGTGGCTGTTGTTATCTTGACTTGAGTTAGGCTTTCAACAATGCCTCCCATAGCACCCTCAATGACAAACTGATGAAGTATGGGCAACGACATGGACTAAAAAACAGTTGCACTGCTGGGCTCAAAGTGTTGTGATCTGCAGCAGTGTACAGTCCATCTAGAGGCCAGCCCCTAGTGGCATACCCCAAAGGTCGATACTGGGTCCAATCCTGCTTAGTGTCTGTGTTAATGATTCAGATAATGAAGCGGAGCGTAACCTCAGCAAGGCCGCAGATAATACAAAGTAAGGAGGAGTGGCTGCTATACCAGATGGGAGTGCTGCTGTTCAGAGGGACCTTGGCAGGCTGGAGATATCTCACGACCTACAGGAATCTCATTAGGTTCAACAAAGGCAAACAGTAAGTCCTGCACTAGGGGAGGAATAACTGTATGGGTAGCGGAACATGAACAGGTTGCCCAGGGGAATGGCTGAAGCCCCTTCCCTGGAGATATTCAAGGTGAGGCTTGATGAGGCTCTGGGCAACCTGGTCTAGTTGGGGCCGTCCCTGCTGACTGTGGGGAGGTCAGACTAGATGACCCTAGAGGTCCCTTACGGCCTGGACCATTCTATGATTCTATGACTCTGGGACTGACTGGTGAGAAGGCAGATTTGCAGAAAAGACCCGGTCATGCTGGAAAACACTAAGATGACCACGAGCCAGCAAGGTACCCTTGCAGCAAAGGTGGCCTGGGCTGCGCAAGACACAGCATTGCCATCAGGTCCAACGGAGGTGGTCCTTCCCCCTTTATGCAGCCATGGTGAGACACGTGGAATGCTGCGTTGAGCTGAGTTCATTGGTATGAGAAAGATATGCATATACCGGAGCAATTCCAGCACAGGACCAGGAACATAATTGTATGGCCTGGAGTATCTGTCATGTGAGGAGAGGCTGAGAGACTTGGGACCTGAGACTGCTCAACCCGGACAAGAGAAAGCTAAGGGGAGGGTCTCCTCACTGCCCACACATATGTGATGGCTGGGAGTAAAGATAACAGTGGCAGAGTCTTCTTATTCATGCCCAGTGAAAGGATAAGAAGTAATAGGCATAAATTGAATAATAATAAAAGAAATCCCCAGAAAGATGAAGTCTTGCATTATTTAAATACAAGAAAAAGCTTCTTTACTGTAAAGATTGCAGGTTGCCCAGAGAGACTGTGGAATCTCCATGCTTAGAGATATTCAAATCTCAACTGGACGTGATCCTGAGCAACACTGAGTAGGGAGGGTTGAACTAAACAATCTCAAGAGGTACCTTCCAATCTCAGATATTCTCAGTCTACAATCCTCAAAGATCTATCCTTACATGGTTTTTACAGTTAATAGTAAATAGCTTAGATTGTGTGCTATAGGTAACATCTTAAGCCTTAAGTCACGTAAAACCATGCTTACCCCTCAACTAAGGCAACCCAGTACATGCAATTTTGAGTCTTATGTAGAAACAAGCTTGACAGAAGACATGATCTCCTGATAGATACTCTGAGTGACTGACTCACCCTTGAGTTAGGTCATCTCCCCACTCTGAAGAAAATAAAACATTCTGAAAGCCTCCAAAGTGATCTGTTCCACATCGCACACCCTGTAAGTCTCTCTGATTAAGGAAGGAGAACATTCAGCTTCCTCACTATACTGCGATGTTCAGGTTTCCACTGACCTACTAAAATGCAAAAGTTGAGAGATCAGGTGTATACAGGTGCCTAAAGGGTTCACAACTGCCCATAAGAAAATAATAATAATAAAAAAAGCAGATGGCAAAACCAAGTCCTTTTAGGATTACATCAACAGGCAAAAAAACCCCACAACAACCTGCTATGATTCTCACTGCATCAAAGAGAAGTAACAGAGTAAGTTTTTTATCATGCAGGAGCATAAACACAAAGTGCTGGAAACCAGGAAAACTGTTGCTGCAAGTAGAGAAACATTAGTCTTTGACAATGTGCCACCTTTCCTGGTTACAACAGAAAACCGAAAGAAGTTCAACAAAGATTATTCCAATTCCAAAGAACAAAGAAATCTGAATTGAAATGAGCACTTTTAACAAATGAAGATTTTTACCAACATACATATGCAGCTCTAAATTACCAGTGCTCTTCTCTCCAAAACTCACAACCACATTTGGTACTGATCAAAGTAGTGAAAAAGCAGGAGTAGGACACGTACCACCTCCACTGTGTCCAAAGAGCAGCCACTGTATCGATGTGGCTCCTACAGTCTCTTCAGACTAGCCCCTGTGGCAGCTCTTAACTGCCGCCTCAGCTGGTATCAGGGAAAGAAAGAAAACAGTTTCAGCTCTACACAGGACACTTAACCTTCCCTGCTTCAGGCAAACCTAGTGATTGCTCCAAGGATGTGAAAAGATGAGGAACACGCATGGTTAATAGCATGAGGTCTCAGTCAGATTTCCTATTTGTTCAGTGTGACCTCTGTGCAGCACTTGATGAAGCTGGCTTGGATACAGATGGAAAGAGCTCCTCTGTCAGTCAGACACAGCCTTTTTAGATTATGTCTTCCCGAATTACCTAGAAAATTCTAATAAAAAAAAAGGATGGAGCTCTTCAAGACATGAAAGACCCCCAAAAACAAAGTAAGCATTTACAGAGCATGTCAGAAATAAAATCCATGGGATTTCAAGATGATCATAAGATGTATGAGATTTAAGCGTATGGCAGAAATTAGCCAATATAGAAATAAAAATACATTTTAAAAAAAAAAGCTCATTTAAGTTTTTAAGCTATTTTTAAACTAACTACAAAAGAAAATTACTAGTTAACAATCCTAAATTGCTTGTTAAATAGGGCTTGCAACTATAAGTCAGGAATAAGCACTGTAGGGTAGGTTGGGGCAACCTCACCTTCCAGACTTTTCCTATGAGGATATATAGGAAAAAAGAGCCCGCATCAATGGAAATTGCTGCCTATCTGCAGCCATCCACAATAACATACATATTATAGACAAAGGAGCTAGGTATGGAACCATATTTTGGAGCAGAAATGTGGTCCATGATACGATTTTGTGAGTACCCCGACAGGGAAAAGCTGAGCATCATGCAGAAGCAAATTCTTGAAAGGGACCACCTTATTATCAGCCTTTAAGATATCAGCAGTTAACAGTCAATCGGGTCATCTACCTGAAATAGCAGTCTAGGGCATTTTTAATACCATTTGTAGCCTGTCTCATAATGAAGGACACTTGCACTGTTTTTTAAAAACAGATCAAAGTCAGAGGCTTATCAAAGCATTCAATTTAATTTTTCAGGACTATGAACTCCTTCAAAGAAACGACAGTTTCAGAAGTTACTTTTATGCATTAGTCTGTCGTTAAGCACTTCAAGGTACAGCCCACCCATTTCAGTATTTTGAGTTTAGAAGCTAATAGCAGTACGGCTTCATTGCTAATGAAGCCAAGTTGTTAAGTTATCATTGTATAATACCACAGGATATGGATTTGTTTGTTAATTGTAAAGAATATAGAAATATGAAGAGTAGAAAACAAACAAATGTATTTAACCTTCCCATGTGAGCCTCTAGGAATCCAATCCAAATAGTGACTTTTAGCCACATTGGATTAAAGTAGTGGAGTTTTGCTACCCATTCAATCCACATAATTCGCCTGAAATGATACTGCTCAACGGGAATAAATTTCTATTCTAATGATGGAAAAACCTTAATTACAAATGCATCTAAAGCAAGCTACCTCTATAAATCCATTACTGCAAGAGAGGCATGCTGATTATTTTTTAAATCCTTAATTTGTCATTTAGACCTACTGTTATCTCATTTGTAAAGAATTCAAAACACATTTGCACAAAGCTAGATTTCTAAGACATTAACAATGTTTATAAATCTCTCACTTATTTCCCTACAATTTGACAGGATTGATTTCATGCTACATACTTTAACTCAATCTTTGACTTTGGAAATTTTCATTCAAATTCTTCATCCCACAAATTCTCTTAAAGAAAGAACATCACAACCTAAAGGTTTTGTTTAATCACAGAATATCAGGGATTGGAAGGGACCTTGAAAGATCATCTAGTCCAATCCAATCCAGTCATCTAGTCCAATCTAATCTAAAAACACAGCTAACAAGCTTTCCTACTTTCCTACAGGAATTTGAAGTATTAATAAAAAAACTCAGCTTTCACTCATATGCCAAGGAAGCCTTCTTACGAAGCTCTCTCTTTCTCTTACTTTTCAGTTTAAATAGAGGGCACCAGCACTAAATTTACATTATTGTCACACCAGTCATTCAATATCCTCATTAGAATTATATCTGAAATGAGACCTGCAGGGCCCTAAGAGAAGTTTTTGTGTCAACATAATAATCCAACCACAAGCACTGGCCGACTGTTTCATCCACCGCTATTACAGACACAAATGTTGCTAAGCTTCTTTTTAATGCCTTTAGATTACTACAGGTGCCTAAAATAAACAAACAAACCAGTCAACATCAAAAGAGAAGGAAAGACAGGGATACATTATAAGAATAGAAACCCCTGTAGGAATTTTCTGGTATTCTAAGACCTGGTTTGAACTTTAAAAAAAAAAAAAAGAACAACGCAGAATGCTTGAGGTCTGAAGTGACTTCTAGAAGTCATCTGGTCCAGCCCCTCAGCTCAAGCAGGCTCACCAAGACCTGATTGCCCAGGGTCATGTCCAGACACCTTTGAATATCTCCAAAAACAGAGACTCCACAACCTCCCTGGACAACCTGTGCCAGGGCTCAGTCACCCTCACAGAGAAAAAGCATTTCCTGATGTTCAGATGGAGTCTTCTGTGTTCCAGTAAAGAAACAAAGAAATTTATCAGTCTTACCATTAAAATGATGAAGACACCATGAAAAAAGCCCATACAAATTCCCTTTAGAGAACAGAAGAATATCAAGGGCCCATAAAAAAACTTCAGAATACTGAAATTTTTACTTATTAAAAAGTACATTAAATCTGCTGGGCAAGAAACCCGTCTGCCCACCAACCTCGGGGACACCAAAGAGATACGACTGCTTTCTGACATAGGTAACACTAATTTTAGTATGTGCTGATGAGCAGCAAAACAAGAAGTCTGAAAGGATTTTCCTGAGAGATATACATGTAATAGGGCTGACAAGAGACAACTGTTCTCTTTTATAGGTCATGTTCTTTCCTGAGACAGGGTATCCTGGAGTCCTTTATGTTTTTCAACCTAGACATTTATTTTGACCATTTGTACACATAAACATTTCTAGGAAGATATATACTTTAATTTCCAAGGTCAAGAACCAACCACAATCTGACCGAGAACAATAAAAACATTACCTTAAAATACTATCCAGAATGGATTTCATTACTTCTTTCTCAAGCTCATTATTGTTTGATACTGTCAACTACAATTTAAAAAAAATAACAGAAAAACCAACAAAACCTTTCCCCCTCCTCCTCACCCTTCAACTCACACACGACAGTTTACCTACTAGTCCATCACCACACGGTTATTAGTATCAACTACATTTAACTACACAGCTCTAATGGATCAGATGTCCTATCCACCTGACCTACTATGATTTTTCTGTTTCAGATCTCCATTCTCAGGAGGAGTTCATCTGCCACAATCCATCACATAAGAAGACTGTCACAAAGCTGAAATATGGCAAATTCAATGTATTTGAATATTTATTTGATTAAAGTATAGAAGATTATCCTTATTTGGTAAAGTACAGAAGATTATCCAGTAGAAGAGAAAGGTAATTAACATCTAATTGCAAAGCTTTTCAATCGAGCCTCATCCCAACCACACTGTAAGAGTTCTACTCTAAACAAGTTTCTCATTTTCATTCAAAAAGGCACACCTGGCAGACCAGCAGTAACTGTACAAAAGAGAAAACAGAAGACAAAGAGGCATTCAGATCAAGCAAAAAACATGTTCTCTACTCTCTTCCACATGTGCCTGCAGTCATATCATCAACTAAGTAACATCTGACTAAATGAGGTACACTCACCCTAACAGAGAGAGGTAATTTAACAGGTTAGATAGAAGAGAAAAGATATTTAAATTGCCTGGAAGTCGAGCAATAAAAACAACTTAGAAAGCCTGCAGCATGCAGACTTCTAGAGTGACTTTTGAAAAGGACTTGCTGACACTGCTGGTGGTTGACTTTTCAAAGCCTAAAACCAAAACCATCCTGCAGGTAATTTTTCTACAACGGCAGAACAGTATCTCCAGTCTAAGCTGGCTCTTTACTACAGGCCTGTCTTCCACAAGTTACAGAGACAAGCCCCCCCCCGGCACTGTCACAATGCACATGCAGTTGGGACTTCTGCAAAAGACATTGCCTACTTGGAGAGAACATCTGCCGTCTCTGGTATCACAGGTTTTTATTTCCATATGCAGCAAGCGTCCTCTCTTCCTAAGGCTCCTCACTGTGCTGCAGACACCATAAACAACAGCAGGAGAACAAAACGACCAAAGACTTCTACAGGATTATTCAAGGACATGACAAGTTTTCCAAGCATCCTGGTAATAAAAGGAAATGGTTCATATATTAAAAGAAAACACCAAAAGTTGTTATTGAAATTCTGTGTGATGAGAACAGTGATGATACTGACTAGTAGTAAGTCTTCAAAAACTGGGTAAACTAACATGGAGTGAAAATCAGTTTGAAGCCCATGATCAGAGCCAACCCCACTTAAAAAGCAATCATCCATAAGAAACATTAAAAATGGCAAACTCTTTGTCTTTCAAAGGATGATGTTTCACAAAATCCACCTCTGTGATCAGTATTGGAACAGTGAGCAATATTTGAGGCAGACATCTTTCTCCTAAAGCCTCCCCATAGAAAAACTGGGGAGATATCCCATGAATCCAAGTCAGTAGTTCCCAGCGAAGGCTCGGAAGGAGAAAGTTACAACATTTTAAAATAAGCTGTCCTGTGCCCCCCTCTGCCAAAATAACAGATGTATCTTGGAGCAGAAGCAGCTTCAGAAAAGTACTCCAATTGCTGCTCCTGCTGCGGAGACAGGAATTTATGATGGGCTATGGGAAGCACCCCACTGGCCTCAACTCTGCAACACCAATGAAGGCTGCATCATAAAGGACTAGCACACTGTGAGGGACTGCCAAGCACACCATAAAACAAGAACACCAAATTACAATCTTAATCTTGCTTCCAAGCCCTGTACTTTCAGCCCTTAGCATAGATTTTCCCCCCACAGAAAGCATTAGGTGTCAAAAGGTTCATAAACTTGGCACACTGATTGATTCCTAGTCTAACTGATTTGTAAGGCTAATTAAGATATGGCCAAACTGTGTCCATGTCTTACTTAACATTAGTGTTCAAGCAAGTTTCACACAATCTGATTAAAATTGACTAAAAGTGTCTTACTTCAGTAATCACTTAGACAGAATGAATTTTACATTAGCAGGATCAAGCACACGTCAGGCCTCAGTGGAAATGAAAAGGGCTTATAGTAATAGGATTTATAAATCCACCACATTAGGTTAATGGCTAAATGATTTACATGTAACTTTTCCCCCTCCTCCTCCTCCTCACCCTTCAACTCACACACAAAAAAATCCTATATTTGGCACTTTTAACTGCGAGTGCCAAGGCAAAAAGAGCCGTTCTTTTTAATTAGCTGAAAATTAAAAGCCATGAGTGATCCTTCATTAACTCCTTCATGGCAGAAATAATCAATTAGATTTTTATAAAGCCAGAAAGCTTGAAGACACTAATGCCCTATTTCTAACAAACACAACAAGCTATCAACATGTGCATAATGAAGCTTGAATGGTTTGAAACAACAAATATGCAACTGATAAATGTGAGATCCTTATTCCTTATAAAATTGGCAGCAATGGAGTTCTTCATATGAATATTTTCAATTGCAGGGAAGACTCTAAAAGCCCTTGCTCTTTCTCAGCCAGCAATTCAATCCAACAGTTAGTAGCAGTTACTAATGACGCTGGAATATAGATGGCTTAAAGCCAACCCTCCCTCTTTGCAAGTGCTGGAATGTCCTACACCATGTGGTAAACCAGGTGCTTTGTTTTGTTCTTTTGGCAGCTGAAGCTTTCATTTTCTGGGAATTTGAAAACAAAGTCATTCAGCAGAGCCCCTGCAGCAGCAGTCACTTCTATCTGCTCCATTCACCAGATACAGGCATGAAAGACGTTCATGTGCAAGTCCTACCTGTCCCCCACCTCTCCCAAAAGCTAATACCAGGTCGGGTGGGAAGAGTGAAAGTTCGAGTTAAATGCACGCCACCCTTATATTCAGCAAAATTAATTAAAAATTGTCAGATAACAAGGTCAACATTTCTCAATGATACAGTGTTTTGCATTTTCAGGTCACTGTACAGACATTAATAAATGAATCCAACACCAGGAATGAGGTTAACTGCCAACACCATATGTTTAAAAATAACTTATCAAGCATCTACCCGTTGTCACCAGGCACAATTACATTATCACCACCTCACTTTCTTTTCACAGCATTAGGAGGCCGGCCAGCCAGCCAGTCGAGCTGCACTCCCTCCCCTCCCCTCCTTTGCTGCCCAGGTCAGGAACACAGTGCCCCTACATATCCAGGGGTACAGAAAAAATTAGGGTTTATAGACATCCATCGGCTTCCCTTGGGAAATTGCTGCCATTTTTTGTTTTTTCTTCCAAACAAGGGCTATATTAGATAAAAGCATCTCAGAGGGAAGCTGCTTGTTTTCCAGCCCCAGCTCACTGGCCCAACAATAGCAGCAGCAGAGCCTGTCCCGTCATCCCCGTCCTCCCCTCTCCCCCAGTCCTCTCCTCTCCCCTGGCCGCCAGGGTATCGGGTTCACATTCTTTCCCCACAAACACTTGTCCAGTGTCACACAAAAGAGTGACCAACAAACCTGATACAGGGCCGTTAAATTCAGACAGCAAGGCACCACACAATGACCTTTAGAAGAACGATATTAACAGGTGGCTGGTGTCTAATACAAATAATTATATTACACTTTAGCAGCATGGACCAAAGTGGAAACACATTGTCTTGTCATCAGCAATTGAATAAGCCAAAGTAATGTCACCAGAATACCCTTCTAAAAGTCTTCTTTTTCCTCCCTAACTACAGAGAACAACTCCTGTCACATCGTGGAACACAGTGAATGAGCTCCCAACTCTGTCACAAGGTATTTCATTTGAGAATTTCCCCAGGGTATCTGACATTTCCATCTGCAAGCAAAAAGAACCTCGCCACCTTCTGGAGATCACACAGGAATCCTTCACAATTACATTTAAGTGATGTTCATTTACCCTGTCTTTCCTCTTGAAGCAGTCCACTGAAAATACATTCCTACTTCAATTAAAAAGAAAGAAGCTGGTGACAAAGGTGCTCCTCAGCAAAGTTCTTCAAAACCTGGAAGAGAAGCTATGCTACAAGGGATCAAATTAATTGCCCCTGCTGACTAATTAGTTTTTCCAACATCAATCATCTCAAGTTAGCAACAGTTCAAGTTAGCAACAGTTTTCATCAACCTTTAACCCTGAGAGGAGTCGCTGCTTTGACAGGACAGACAGCTGTGGCAAACGGCCGTGGGGTTTTGGGACGGACAGCGATTTCCCACCATGTCCACAGCCCAGCTCCACCTGACGAGGGCAAGGAGGGGACCCACGGCTCACAGCCCCTGGCCCTCACAAGGCTCGCACAGCCTGGGCACATGCCACCGGCAAGCCAGCCTGCAGCCCGCGGGGACAAGCGGCAGATCGGTTTCCTGTCAGCTGCGACACGGCCGACACTTCAGCTGCTTAAAGGCTTCTCATCCTTCGCTTTCGAAAGGGGAGGGCAGGTTCAAGGACACTCCACCCTGTCTAGTGGATAGCAGGGAGAAAGCCAGGAAATCACACCTCAAAACAACACGGGTAAGCGGTAACGTGCAGCTCACAAACATCCACCCACAGACAGACGGTGGAAGCACTTGGAAAAACAACCAAAAACCCACCGACAGTGAAATACATTGAAGAAAGCTATGCCTGATGCTTCACGCAGTGGTGCAAGTCATCTCAGCCTTCTGCTCCCACAGCAACAAGCCAGAAGCGGCACCTGCATCACCCTGGAGTTCAGCAGCAGCCGTTCCTCCCCTCTGGAACCCCTCCTCACCTACCCCCACAACCCCTAAACACCTCACTTTAATTCAAACAGGTGTGAGAGTTTAATTTTACCCTTTGGGAAGTTAATTCCAGGCTCCCACCTTGATCTGCAAGCAACACGGTATTCAACTAGGGAGGCCAAAAAACAAGAGCTGTGGTGATGGCAAACTTGGGAAGAGACTAGAGACTGGAAACACAAAATGTGGATGCTTTTTATGTTTGGGGGAGGGAGAAGAAAGAGAGCTATTAGAGCAAACAAGGACTTGTAAGAAAGGCAAGTTAGCAAGAAACAAAATCCAGTTGTACAAAACACCTCCAGTATCTTTATACATGTAAAAGTACAAAAGACCTGCTCCAAAAGGTTCTCAACCACCACAAAAGAATATTCCACCCTACAGAGCCAGTGGCATCTTTTCCTTCTTCTGCTCATTAAGGAGATACGCACAGAAGTTTGGGCTCCCCTGTACCTATTACATGTGTTTTTTCCTGTGTCTTCAGTTCTTCATTTATTCCTTCATTTATTTGGTTTGGTTGGTTTGTTTGTTTGTTTTTAATATTCTGAACACTGGAAACAACTGGAAAACCACTAAAGTCCTGCTCCAAAAAAATAGGGGTCAAACAAGCAGCATCCATAAGATCATGTACTACAGTGACATGGCTAAATTACTCTGTAACAATATGCTTATACATATTAGTCAAAGCATCACCTCAAGAGTTAAGGCTTACTCAAGTATGTTAAGGACTCTCCCTTGTGGTTCAGGTGCTGGTAAAACAATGCTTTGCTGCACTCCTGGAAATGTCTCTGGCCAACCACTACATCCAGAAGATTCATCCTGCTACACCAGAAAGCTGTGCTCACTGCAGTGGGACAACACAATCCTAGGTCGTGGCACAGCACTCAGCCACCAATGTCACAGGGTCTTCTCCTTGGAATTCACCCTTCTTCACAAGTGCACATCTGCTCTCCAAAAAACCTTGGGATCATCCCAATAGTAGAAACTCTTGAGTCTCCGATGTACACCTCCAAAATATTCCCTAGCTTNCTCAATCGATCCTCATAAGCCTTATTCTCCAGGCCTCTCATCAGCTTTGTTGCCCTCCTCTGTACTCGCTCCAGCACCTCGATATCTCTCTTGTGTTGAGGTGCCCAGAACTGGACACAATACTCAAGGTGCGGTCTCACCAGTGCTGCATACAGGGGGACAATCACCTCCCTACTTCTGCTGGTCACACTATTTTTTATGCAAGCCAGGATGCCATTGGCCTTCTTGGCCACCTGGGCACACTGCTGGCTCATGTTCAGCCTCCTGTCGACCAGCACCCCCAGGTCCTTTTCTGCCAGGCAGCTCTCCAGCCACACTGCCCCAAGCCTGTAGCGATGCATGGGGTTGTTGTGGCCCAAGTGTAGGACCTGGCACTTGGCCTCGTTGAAGGCCATGCCATTAACATTGGCCCATCTATCCAGTCTGTCCAGGTCCCTCTGTAGAGCATCCCTGTCCTCAAGCAGATCAACACTCCCACCCAACTTAGTGTCATCTGCAAACTTACTAATAGTGTTTTCTATGTCCTTATCTATATCATCAATGAAAATATTAACAATCCAACACATCTTCTAGTCACAATCCCCTACTTACAGCCTCAGAGCCAGAAAGATAGTCAGCTTGCAGTAAGCATTGAAACAATCAAAACCTACAGCAATTCCTAAACATTAAAATATTTCTGTTTACTCCATTAGGAATCACCTGTTTAGAAAATTTATTGAATATCTTTAACAATTTATACTACCCAGAAACCAGAAAAGATGAAAGCATACAAAATTTCCTAACATATTAAGAGATTAAATTAATTAGAGCATAGGTAATTTCATTCCTTCCCAAGAATGAGCATGGTCTGAGGACAGAGACAAACTGATTATAAACTGAGTTATAACTATAGAACAAACAGTAAACATTTCAAGATTTACTGAGACAAGTAAAGCATCACCTTCTCCTTGCACAATGCTTTCCAGAGATGTAGACTATAGTAAACAATTTCCTTAAAACAACTAAAGAAGAAATAATCCCCTGAGCATTAAACAAGGTAAATACTGAAAGGTCCAATCTAAGGGAATATTGAGTACCAATTTTTAAGCAGAAGTTTTGTTCTGTTGTGCCAGATGGGTAATACACTGTTCCTCTCTGGCTGACCATACATGACTCCTTGTAACTATGTAGAATTACCTTCATGAAAGATACCCAATTCATTCAAATGCTATCCAATCCATCTGTCACAGAAATTATATGATTTCAGTGTGGCAGAAAACTATGGTGATTTCTTACTGACCTTCCTGTATAACACATGGGCCATAAAATTTTACTATATAGTCTCTACTTAAAGCATGTAACTTCAGATCAAGTGACAGCATAATTTTTAGAAGCAAGGCATATGATCTTGATTCAACATAGATGATGGGAAATCCACCACCACCTCTGTGTAACTCCTTTGCCATGAAGTTAACAAAGAACTGAAACATGGCTAATTTATGGGGCTAACTGCAGTGACTTTGAATCTGCACCAACAAACACAAGGAACATGAGAGGGCTTGTAAGACCAGTGAGGAGGAAGAGATTAATTACCAACACCCAACCAAACCACACACATTTGGGACATCAGACATTTACAGAATTTTGATTCTTGGCTTTGCTGACTGGTAATGATCTCTGCCACAGCAGGAAACCCAAAAATTACAAGCAAACCTGCAGTCTACTGCGTGGCAAAAAGGTCTACTAAGAAATGCAGGACTGAGTCATCAAGCCCAGCCTCCTGAAGACATACATCATATAATCCTATTCATAAGGTTAACAGTTCCCTTTTAAATAAGGTGAAGTTGCTGGGTTTGGGTTTGTTTATTTCTAACTTCACTGGCCATAAAAGACAATTGGAGATAGATACTTGTTCCTCATTGAGCCTCATTTCAGTACCCCTATCACTATTGCCTTAAAAATAGTTTCTGCTTCAAAGGGAACTCCTAGGGAAAAATGTATTTTGTTGGCTCAGAGGAGTATTGTCACGATGGCTGCTCGATTATTCCCTTGAGACAGGCAGACTAAGTAGGAGGCTTTATCATCATTCAAGCAGATGGGTTATTAGACATATGACACCAACAATTTTACTAGACTCAAACACGGAAACTCAGTTTCAAGGCTGGAATATCAGAATTAATCCACTGCTGAGGAACCCTCTATGTTATCAAATAGACACACTTCAGAGATGCCATTAAAAGTACCACATCTACAGTACAAAACACTTGTACTTTTCCTTCCTCACTGAAAGTGTAAAACAACTGAAACGTGCATTTAGGTTCCTCTTCGCAGATTGCACATGTATTAAGCTGTAGTGCCTCGTATTTCTGCATTTGTAACTCCTCACCTGAAGAGTAGTAGCTACAAGAAAGTCATAAGGATATTTTTTCATGTGCTGCTTATCTTGTTGATTCTGAGCAACTGCAGTCTCTTACGAGAGAGAACTAAATGTCATAATTGTAAATACTAAAGATTAGGAAAAAAAAGTAATCCCTAAACAGTACATTTAGTATCACAGCTTAAAATACCCCAAATTAAATCCTGTCTTCAGAATTACTCCTATGAAGTTGACCCACTTCATGTGCGTCAGTGTTTAAAGTCTTTATAATGTCTCTACATAATCCAGATTCTAACTTGTAAGCTGATACTACTCAAGAAGGGCAAAATTACTACAGCTACAAAGAAGCATCCACTGTAAAATTCCGCAGATGCCTGTAATAAAACATATGAAGCAGTCTACCATGCAAAGCAGTTATCCATGCTTTTCACTTGAAACTCAGTGACATCTTTAAAATTCATGCATGAGGCATGCCTATCCACAAAGTACACTTCTGAATCTGTTAAACTTCTTCTCAATCTCTAAGAATATAAATGACAGCAAATTAAGGGGGATCTAGTGGTTAAGCCTTTTCGTTCCTGGAATCAGGAGTTTCCTGGGCTGGAATAAATGCCTGACCTGCTGCGTGCAGTTCCTGAAAGATGGTCCTAAATAAAGATTTGCATGCTGGCTGTAAAGAGGGACTTAAAATAGTATCAGAACCCAGATCAAGACACTTAAAAATCTGGAGATTCAGCACTTGAACCTTCTTCTGATGGCATGTTGGAGAGTGACCAACAAGTGCACACTGGCTCTGCTCAGTCATACTGCTATTCCACAGCTTCACCATTGTCATTTTCCCTTTTTCCACTCATGAAAGTTATCTTCACTTGTAATTAATTTTTGATATAAGCACTACCATCTTAAATATACTCTTAGATATTACATATTAATTATTTCATAATGCTTTATACTTAGTAGATAATATTAATCCAGTAAATTTATTATTTCTTCCAGCATTCACCTGTAGGCTGTTATAAGCCACATTACAGTACACCAGTGGCACGTAACGGAAAAACTATTTAGGGTTTAAATTCCTATGGAGTCTAGAAATCCCCATGACTCTGAATTTTACATTTTAACCAAATCAAAACTTCTGTTCAGAAAACACTTAATGAATGTGTATGCTAGGTATTTAGTTAGGTATTTAGTCTATCCTAGGAAAATGAGAGATGACCTTCAGTCCAGCAGCAACTGGTTTATACTGTCCAGCTATGCATACAAAGGCATTCTGTGTTTGCTTTGATGGCTTGTAAGTGCCAGGGGTTGATGTCACTGATAGATTATGGCTATTGACATTGCTATCGTTCTCACACAAAAACGTTATTAGCATAACAGAAGATCTGAAAGTGTGCTATCCCACTTTAGACAAATCTTCCCCATCTGCTGCTGGGTGACATAGGTAGATCAGCCTCCCTTGCCTATTCCCTTAAATACAGCGGGCACTCAAACTCGCGGAAAGGGTCTGGTTGCATCTGTCTTGCAAGCAAGGCTATTGTTTATGAGATAATTACTCTGGCCTTGTTAACTTGCAGCTATAATAGAGAATGAAATCACCTAATAGGCCAAGTTACCTAGTAATAAAGCACATTATAACAGCAATGATTGCATGTAAACTTTGAACCCCCTTTAGTGCCAATTAATTTCAAGAGCATTAGCACCAACAGTAAACTAATACGGAGCAGTTTAACTAATTAAAGCTTACTACGTAGTAGGCTTGTAGCTTCAATTACCATTTTTCATGTTAGTCATTTGAAACAGTAACGATATGTACCATCTGGGAAACATTTAGAACAGGTAAATGGAGCGGGTTTTGAAACTATGTCATGCACTTTCCTAGGAAAAGTGCTAAGTAAGGCCTCTCAACAGAGACAAACAGCAGATGGCAACAAATGTGCCAAGAGACATTTCATCCTCCAGGAAGAGTTCAACACAAGGCATCAGCAAAAAAAGGAGTGGAGTTGGAAGCCCGACTTCCACAGATCTTACCCAGCTGCTCTCTTCTCTGCAGGGGAAAAAAAAAAAAAAAAAAAAAAAAGGCAAAATAAAGGGAAAAAAACCCAACCAATCACCTCAAACACAAACCCAAAACCCAAGCCTAGTCAAGCAGTGATCCTCATTCTAACCTACAGACTTCACGTGTAGCCCATCTGCATTTCCTTCACAGGAATTCCAGTCCAAATGCAGTACAGTAAGGCAGCAGAAGCTCTTTCCTTTTCCTACAAGAAGCTTCTTTCTCAGCCCCTAATAAAAGGAATTTGTTTAAATCCAGACATTGACTCTCAAGTTTGATTTACAGAGAGCTCAATATTTTGTTCCCATTTCAAATTTATATACAGAATAGAACTAACTGTCCAAGCTTTTTTGACTTTCTGTGCAGTTTTGGACTCAATGGACTCACAAAGCTGCTTGCCCTTCAGCGTGATACAGTATTTCTCTTTACCAATTCTGAGTGTTCAAGTGTTTCCAGGTTACTTTGGTGACTTGAAGATACATGGCTATCTTCCCCAGATCACTTTATTTTATTCTTGACATTCAACTTCTTGACACACTGACTGAGCTTAATGCTGAGGTAAAAGTCCTTTTCATGTGTCTCCTCCAGGCTTTAACTTCAAGGCTCTGCAGTCATCAGGGAAGCTGCTAGTATTTTTGGACAATCAATCTCCGCTTCAACTACCCGTCAACAATTCCACTCCTTCCTTCATTCCACTCCTATCCCCAAGCAAGCACACACCAATAAGGATGATTCAACTACTTGTTTGGGAAGAACCACAGAAAGCAGGAAAGAGGAAGACACAAATAAAATAATAAAAAGGAAATCAATTACTTGCTAAGTAAATCCATTGGCACCTCATACTACTCTTTTTCCCAAACACTTTAAGTACAGCCGATTTAACCTGTGCCTATTGCATTTAAAAAGCAGTTAAAGGCAAAATATGTAAAGTAGTTCCTTCATTATGGGTATGCATATTGGTTCAGGTTTTCCCAAACTCCATCTTCCCCACCAGTCACTGCAATGGCTCGGCACCTCAGAGCACCACATCATCCTTCTGTGGAACACGCGTCAGTCACCAGTCTCTGCACGGTAGATAACTGTAGTCCTAACACAACCACTGGCCGTGACACAAGTATTGAAAATTAAAGTCAAAACCCAACACCCCCATGTTTGGCAAAGCATGTAAAATATTTGTGGTTTTTTCCATAATTTAAGAAAAAAATTATCAGATTGTAAAAATCAAGAGGTTGTTGACGATGCCCATCTCCAACACTGTCTGAGGAGCTTAAATGGTGAAAAAAGCATCATGTTTCAGAAAAAAAAATCGCACAAAAAAATCCCTTATGCTCAAAAGCATGTAACAAGGCTGTGATGCTCCACACACAACACAAACTATTAATAAACTATTAGCCCCAGTTCCTCTCAGAGAGAGGAGCAGACAGACAGTCACAAAACAGGCTTTCCTTAAGTTAAGATGGAAAAGGCCAGGGACAAAAACTAAGTCAGTACTGATACTTGATAATTGTGATAATCTACTACCAAGCATGCCTTACATACCCTTTGAAGCAAAAAGGAGTTGCTTGGCTTAGCAGGGAGGCTCTCCCCTATTATGCAGACCAGCTGAGCCAAAAGCTATGCAGTACTGTATGGAATAACAGAAGGATCATTTCTGGAATGGTCAAATAAATACCACTTCATACTGCTTTACCATCCAGATCTCCTCTGGCAGATATACTCCTTTTTCCATGTTAAGAAAAAAACCAAAGAAACAAGTGAAGCAACATCTATGTGGCGAAGGAAATAACTGACATTAAATAAGCTAATATATTAAACATCAGACAACAAACACTTATTCCTACAGTGAAAATTAATGAAAAGGAAACTGGGACAGCTGCACAGTCCAAAATTGGCACTGATTTTCAGAGAAGGAATAGGATCCCTAGAACTATTACTAGAGGGCTCAGGAATCCCTGGCAAAAAATCAAACAGTTTCTTAAAAAAAATTGCTGTAATTTAACACAGTATTTATGACAGAGCAAAGTGACACAAGCTTATACTCCAGGCTGAAAACAGATACACAAATAAAAGCCACAATTTATTAATCTTCCCTTGGTCAGCATGTCAGAAGCCCATCTTCCAGGAAAAGAAAAGTAGATGACTTGCTGAAACATGAAGATGAGATACTTTTATAATTATTTTCTTAAGTATTTGCATAATCAAATCAAAGTTCAAAATCCACCACAAAAGTATTAGACAGCAAAAGGTCCATGCACTAAAAGAGGAAGGGGAGAAAAGACAGTGTTGATTTTATTTCAATGGAAGCAAAAAATCATATCTGTTGTGTGGCTATAAAATAAGCCAAGATTAGGACAGAATCTTCCAGAGAAGTGCAAGAGCAATCAAAATCATTCAGAACAGCATTAGATCCCTATAAAGTGCAAATATCTCCTAGCGATAGAGGGAACCACTTTCATTAACAAATCACTTGGAAGAAAGTTAAAGGAAAGAATCTGCCCCCCTTCCCCATCAGACATCAATTCAAAGTATTCTAAGACCAGCTGAAGAGACACAGAAGCTGTAGCCTACTGCAAAAAGATATCAAGGAACATTAGTTCAACCTACCAAATAGGATGCAAATTGGGAAGAAAATTTCATGTGTGCTAGCTTTTCCCTCAAATTTTTAGAATCGGTGGGAAGTTTCCCACTGTAGGAATATCACAGCTAATTCAATTTATACGTATACATGTCAGCATAATAACACTTTTTAAAAAGTGGCAGCTTTTATAATCTTCTACCCTTCATTCAGCAAGACATTTTATTCCAGGATGAAGTGTTTCAGTCCCCTAAATTCAGCCCAATCTTGTTAACAAGTCAGAAGTATTGTTCTGTGATTCACATAAAAGCGTTTCCACTGAACTACTAAGCAGCAACTGACAGATAGGGTAAATGGGTTCCAGATAATATTTAAATAGCTGTACTAATTACACCACACAGAGATAGGAACATGATCCCTTAACTCAAATCCTCAGAGTAACCATCCAGAACATTAAAGAGAAGAAAGAAAAAAAACCCTGGTGCTAGCCATAAGACAGCATGTAAAGGAATTTTTTTTAAAAAGCCCAAACATTCTACATAAAGGAGGTAATCTCAACTAATTAGTCACCATAACGATCTTCTCTGTCTGTTAGAAGCCAGTAGTACTTAATAACTTCACAGATTTCCTCCAATCCTTTCACCAGGAAGGAATGGCAATTTCTAAATCATTACTGCTCTGTCATCCTGGACCGCTGCCAAGAGCATGGAACTTCAGGACACCTGTCAATTAACACATTCCTACTGAAGGAAAGCTCGCCTTCCATTTTTAAATCTAATAAAAATCAACAATCGCATAGAGCAATCAGACTGAAAACCACTGCAAAATTAAAATTAGAAGTTGCTTCTTGAAGGACAACAGTCTTCACCAAAAAAAAAAAAAAAGAAAAACAAAACCAAACCCCAAACAACAACATGAAGAATCGTCTCTCTGCTGAAGTAACTATATACATACTTTGGAAGATGAACTACATGATGTAATAGACCTTTTTCCATCTCTAGCATCTGTGGTATACAGCAGAACATGCCAAAATGACTGGCCACCTGATGGACAATTGTGTATAAGAGTCAGATCTAAAGCTTTTCTCTAATCAAAGCTTTCTGCAGGGGTTCTCAGTCTAAGTACAGGCTTCTCATTGATTTTTCTTTAGCTCCAGGATGACTACTTTTAACTTTACATTGAAAAATATGAAGTTCGGCATTGAACCAAAAAACCCAGGTACGATACACATTAAAACATCAAGGCAAAGGAGCTATTATGATTTAAAGAAACCAACAGACTTCTGTGCAAATACAAGAATTGCATTTGTCTAATTCAAAGGTGATGATAATACCGAATTCTGAGACAGGTAGGAGAAAGGGGACAAAATAAGGAGGTCACACGAAAACCAAAACATATCTGTCATTAACTAAATACCTACAATGCTCAAGAAATCCAAGGGTATAGCCAAGGAAGTTATAGATTCAGTAAGTAAAATTTCAACCAGAGCAAAACCAACAGGCAGCTTGGCTCTTCAGCACAGGGCTGAGACATCCATGTGGCTTTGTGGCAGTTTTCTACGTGCCAATTGCAAATTACAGTACAAGAAAGCCTGTGACAGTTTGATATCCCAGTAAAATTAAAAGCATCAAGGAAGAAGAATGAAGTTAACAATAAAAACATTCTTTGCACTGCAGTCAGTGAAAGAAAATAGAAAACAAAGTATTAGTGTGCCAACTGTAGTATTGCCTAATAGAATGAACCTGCACACAAAACCATTCAGGTTACCAAACTGAAGGGCAAAACAAGTCATGTACAGAGTGATTACCATAGTTATCCCACTCCCTGGCAACTGTTCAGCAGATTGACTTTCCTTGGATAAAAAAAAAAAAAAAAAA
>VZTM01042682.1:2985-14372 GCA_013400555.1 Jacana jacana | reverse complement strand
AAAAAAAAAAGCAGTGTTTGTACCTTGAGGTCTTCTTTGTCTCTATCAAAGAAATCTTTCTTACCCAGGCACTTCAGTAAACACGACCCTGAACTTCATTGAAACAGATTATTACACAGTCCTGCTTTTCTGGTAACTTCCAATAGCTTAAACTCACCAATTTATGGTCTATTTCATGCATAAGGCAAGTAATTAGGAAGGAAGCATTAATTTAACAAGGCATCATCCATCCAACTGCTTGGTTATTGTTGTCTACTCCTATCTCAGCAGGAACTGGGAATCAGGAATCATCATTCATAAAAGGTATATCTCAAAAGAGCACTTTTTTCCTTTTTTTTTTTTTTTTAACCAGGGCTTACCAACCATTATTATCCACATTTTAAATTTCTCCAGTCCCACGTAATCAGCAAGACTAGCACAAGCTCACATAGAAATGACTGCCAGGGACTAATCCCCACAGTAAGGTTCAAATGACTTTCCGACATTCCTCATTTTTGATGAGCACTGCTTGATGAGCACTGCATTTCAGTGACACAAGTGGGAACAACTTCCCACCCCCAACAACATAAAAAAACCTACTTTGTGCTCTTTAGGAAAACAGAAAAGACTACCCATGAATGGCAAGGGGAAACTGATATATTTTTTTTTAATAATCCAGGTGTTGAAATAGGATTTTATGGAACAACTGTTTCTAGTGGCTCAAATCATCAAAAGCACAGAGTATCAAATTGTAGAGCAGGTATCAACATATATAATTTAATCCTACTCCCTGAAACCTTACCCAGTAAGTCTGATAAAGGGCATAGGCTGAAGCTAAAGACAAGGCTAACACCAGCAACATCCCCTGCATTGTATTATATATAACCACCAGAAGGAAAGGAAACGGAGAGAATAGATATAAGTTAAGCTTTCACGTGCCTTTCAATTACCTATCCCACTCTAAAATTTGGGGCGACTTATTTCATCCAGCTTCGACACTGCCTTCTTTTCACAACAAAGGAAGACAAATAAATTAGCTTAAGCTATATGAATGACTTTCAGATTTCCTTGCTTCTAACATTGCTTGTTTACATTAAGAGATTTGCATCAGGTATGACCCAGTTCATTAAACTACATACGTTTCTCAAGAATCCTTTGTCCCAAGCAGAATTCTTGATGTTGCCCACAAACATGTCCCATATCCTTACGGGGTATTCTACCTGCAGCAGTAGAGACAGTCCATCTTCCACAAATGAAGGTCTTGAACGAACTGATTCATTTGTATCACATTTTGATGCTGAAAATTGCATGAGCTGTTCATGCATATCTTCTGGATGGATGAGAAACTGGACATATGAATGAGAAACTGTACATGAGCAGGCAGGGTGCACTTGCAGCTCAGAAAGCCAATCACACCCTGGGCTGCAACAAAACATGTGTTGCCAGCAGATATGGAGAGGGGATTCTGCCACTTCACTCTGCTCTGGTGAGAGCAGAGTCCTGTGTGCAAGTCTGCAGCCCTCAACATAGGAAAGACATGGGCCTGATGGAGCGGGTCCAGAGGAGGGCCACAAAAATGATCAGGGGGTTGGAGCACCTTTGCCACAAGGACAGGTTGAGGGAGCTGGGGTTGTTCAGCCTGGAGAAGAGGAAGCTCCGGGGAGACCTTAGAGCAGCCTTCCAGTACCTGAAGGGGGCCTACAGGAAGGCTGTGGAGAGTCTGTTTACAAAGGCCTGCAGTGACAGGACATGGGGCAATGGCTTCAAGCTGGAGGAGAACAGATTTAGACTGGATATTAGGAATAGGTGCTTTCCAACTTGGGGTGATGGACCACTGGAACAGGTTACCTAGGGAGGTGTTTGACGCCCCTTCCCTGGAGATATTCAAGGTGAGGCTCAATAAGGCCCTGGGTAACCTGCTCTAGTTGGGGCCGTCCCTGCTGACTGTGGTGAGGTCAGACTAGATGACCCTAGAGGTTCGTTCCGGCCTGGACCATTCTATGATTCTAAATTAAGCCAACAAATCTTGGCACAGCACAGTGAAAGGACATACATGCAAGAGACCACACGACCTGATCTACACAGCAAAATCTTCATTCAAAGTACTCAGAGCAGAAATACTTTTTTTAGCTTTGAAAGACAAGTATCGCTGTTGAAATGTCATTTGCAGTGAAGATGAGTAGCAGGATGAAGACAAGTTGCTACTCTTGCATCTGTTGGATCTAGCTGATGTTGGCAAAATATCTGAGTCTGAACTACAGGAACTTCTAAACTGATGGTCATAAAACAATTTTGGTTCTAGGAAATCTCTGGACATCATCTAACCCAACCTCCTGCCCAAGAAAGGGCCAGAGCTGCCTGGTACAAGGCTGTGCGTTAGGTTGTTGAAGACCACAATTAATTCCATCCTTAAACTATTTTTCTCTAGACTGAAGAAACCCAGCTCTCAGCCTCTCCCTATATGTCAGAGTAGGATCATCACCACCCTTAAACCACTCCCTGAAAACAACAGATCTTGTAGAGTCAGATGTGTATTCAGCCAAGAGGATAGAGAATAGATCACATAATTGTGGATGGAGCAAAAAGCTTCTAATACAGTCTGTTGTGCAACAGTGAGCTTTTGCACAGTGGGCATCATTCCCAGGAAAGAGATAAAACTTTATGATTATGCGATCAAGGTGTCATATCTTTGAAGGAGAGTACAAATACTTATTTAAGTCTTATGGGAGACAGACACTTCAGTTAGATTATTTTTCTATACTCTCAGGAATAGTACTTGAAAAGGAAAATTATTTTCCCCCCCCTAACCTGAAGTCCCTTTTATTTTGAAAACTTTATTACTATCTAAGTATCCAAAGCAATGGTTTCTAGAGCAGGCTAATATCCAATTTAAAATAAATGCATGACATGAATGAAGCAATCACACCCTGAAGAACAACTTCTGCTAAGTCTCGAAAACCAAATTACTTTACGGCAAGCTACTAACTAACTAAGAAAATGAGTACTGCAAAGACCTGTAGTGCTAACAAATATACAGGCTTGAGAAGAACATTAAGACAGCAGTTAGCATTTGTATTCTTCCAACCTTAACAGTGGGTATTGAAAAATTAATTTGTTTGAAAACAGAACATAAGTAGTTTACAAATGGTGTTGTGATGTTGCAAAAGCTCTCACCTTCACGGTGGAACTCCTGTGCTCAATTTATGAAACATCTCTATGCCAGTATCTGAAGAAGAGAACCACGAAAGGATCTCTATCTTGTGAATCCCATAATCCCTACAGTATTCTAGATAGGATTAAAGGATTTCTTTAGTTATTCTAAAGCCAAAGGATGGTGAACTTTAGGGGTTGCAGGATTCAAGTTCATTCCCCCATATTTTACTGCACACTTGAGAGTCTCTTCTGTTACTACTGGATGTGGAGAGACATTTCTACCTCCTGAGGTATCAGCCCTCCACCCAACACATAGGGCTTCTATAAGGTGATGTACTGTCATATTTCAGGTATGGAGAATGTGCCAGAGACCTTGATCTTTAAGGTCCCTGGAGTACTCTGGTTTTCAATTTTACCACAATTCTCAGTGAGAAATATCTTGGTGTTACCTACTCGGCTTCGGCTAGGTTAAGGTAAGATTCAAGTAAAATCTGTGTCTTTTCTCAAGACAGGAACAAAATACAAGATAGGGAACCATCAGAAAAAAACAAAAGTACAGAAGAAGGAAAGCAACAACTCTCCAACCCCCCCGCAAGTTCATCCCAACAACACTAACCCCATAGTTTCACAGTTTGGTGTGAGCTGAAAAAAGGCTAGTCGTGCCTGACCCTTACACCTCATACTGGGTCTGCCCCCAGCTTTTCCAACCTCCTCGTTCTCCAGCTCTAAGAGCATGCAGTGAGTCACTGATCCAACAGAAATCAATTTGGTTTTCCTCTAGAGTTAGTTTTCAACTCAGATCACCAGGGTGATCCATCTCACCATGGGGCCATGCAATTTCTATAACCCATCCACAGATATCAATAGTCAGGAAGTGAGAGGCATCACACTTCTCATGGTATTTCTTAAAATAAGCAATCACAAAAAAGAAAGTCTGTCTATTAATCTGACTTGTACAATCAACCTCCGTATGATCAATCTTCCTAAACATTCTTGGTGAATATGCATTAAACAAAACCTTTCTGTCCAGTGAAAAAAAACAACAAACAAGCAAAAAACCACACCACCCAAAATAAAATGAAAACATGTTTTTTTCCACCAGACTAATTTCCTCCTCGCCCAAAATATTCTGGCCATTCTTCTTAATTGAAACGTTTCATTTCCTCTCCTTGGAGATGCAAAAGTCTTTATCAGACCAGATGTCATTTCATGCACTTGACTAACAATAATAATATTTCATTTCAACAAATGTTAAGATGTTCCCTAATTTTTCTACGACTTGGCACTCAGTTCACATTTTCAGATTGTAAGCAGTCTCTCCTTTGAAATGCCTATTCTAACTCACTTTGGATATTAACATGCAGAATAACGTGCATAGCTTTTTCACTTGCTCACAATTGCATACATAATGATAAATTAAACAACAGTGACAACTGATTTGACCCCAACAGTTTCCTTTTAGGGACACTGCTACAATTTAGCACTATTTCTCATAAGATTTCAGTTTGCCATTTTTATATTAAAAGCAAAACAGAAACTCTTTGCCTAGCCTTTTGCCATCAAGTTCCATGTCTCCCTGAAATGTTATATTGATGTTGTACTCTCTGCTTAAATATAGACAGGATGCATAAGTGAGAATTTTGGAGGTGCATTTCCCTATTTAAACAATTCCCTTTCTCCTATGCAACAGCATGGAAGAAAGCAGGAGTCCTGATAATTGCCCCTTCACATAGCATTTACTCTTGTAAACTGTATAACCAATGCTTTAGGTGCAATTAGGAGAAAGTAGCTGATGAACTGAAAGACCCTGGATGAACAAGGCTTAAAAAAAAAATAAATTGGAAAAAAGAGAAATGCTTGGATTTCTTTACAGAAGACAATTACAATAGACAGCCATTAACCTGCTTACCTACCCTTGTTTAATTTTTTTAAAATGAGCTCATCTTTCTCCACTTCATCTTTCCCCTCCCTCACCCATTCTTTTCCCAGACTGCAGAAATAACATGCTCTTATTCCTTCCTTTTGACTGCCAGGGCCTCAAACTAATTATTAATTGAGAATGTATCTAAAGGATCTCAATGAGAAAGTTGGAATTAACCCAACTGCCTCTTTCTCCCTTTTGTTTTGCATACTGTAACACTAGATCTACCTGTTGGTACTGCTGAAAACAGCAAATGTGTTATTTTCCTCTCAAAGGCAAGTTTTCTAGCTGCTTGGGCAAAAATATGCAACAATGGAAACCAACGTGGAAAAAAGCAAGTACCTGGAAAAGGCCTCAGCTTTGAGTGACAGCCATTAACAACCAAGCTGCTTGCAGATAAAATTCTCTCAACAACTCTGCTGTCCTGTAGGAAAATCCTGCGGCAGAGGGCACCCTGCATTTGGGAAATCAGAAACTGACACTTCATCAAAAGACTTGTCCTTTAAAGAGGCTAGAAAGGCATGACCTTATGCTGCCTGCTAGTGCAGAGCTGGCTGGTTGTACAACACCGACTCATCTTGTTTCCAGTTGTTAAATTACATTAAAGGACAGCTAAAAATATATTAAATATTTTCCTATTACTTTTCCATGCAAGCAACTGCTGTATTTACAACAAGAGTTATGTCCAGGCAAACACTTAGTAACACAGAGGGGTGGGGGGGAGGTCCAGGAATCCTTCTAACACATTCCAGATCAATAACGTAACATTTGGATTGCAAATTAAAAAAAAAAAAAAAATTAATTTATTGTAAGAACAAGAACTGATGCATTTCCAATGATCAAAACAGGAAAACATTTACATTTTCCAAAAAGGTCAAACAGATCAGAGCTATAATTTTAATTACCCACACTCCAAATTTTTGCCCTTTTTTTCTTCCAAAATAGGCCAAAGTTTAACCACCCTGCCTGTGATATGCGATACACGATATTCCAACAAATTCACACCGATTTCCCCCATCTTCCCTGCTAGCAATTATCCACATTTTAAAAAAACAAACCAAACCAAACAAGGAAGAGCCGTTTGAGAAACCTGATAGTCAACGTTTAAAGCACTTAGTGACAAAAAATGAAGTCTTAATTGATTAATGATCTCAAGGTCTCTATCGCCATCTAGTGAAAACTCATGACCATTACTACACTACCCACATAAATTACAACTCTTCACTGGAAATGACACACAATAAGCTCTCTGCTGGGTCCAGCCTATATACGGCCAGAGTTGTAAGGCTTTGCTACCTTTCTGCTCTATCTCTTAAGGTAAATAAAGGCCAAGCACTAGCTCATATCTCACTACGGCTGACTGATGAGAACTGAGGTTTTATGGATTACATCCTATCCAAGCACTATGATCTGGTTTTATAAATAGCTTTCCACATCACATTTAATACTTCTGCCACCAAAAAAATGATGTATAAGTATCAAACACTAGCATAGGAAAAACCAAGTTTTTTAATCAGCAAGAATTTTAAGTCACCATAAGGAACCACATGGCAGCTCCACTACTTTTACTGCGTTGGCATCACCAAACCATGAAGAGAAGTTACAGTCCAGGAGAAGTACTACAAAGTACTCAGAATCAGACACTTGCAGTACTCGGTCTTCCCACAGGCTCAGTGAAAAGGTCTTCAGTCATACAAGTAGAAAGCAGCAATTTTCAGAAGTCATCAAAACTCATTCTCTCTCAGCTACACGGAAACTTAATACTACAATGAGCTTCAAGAACTTCTTCAACTTGAAATATATATTTCCCAGTTTCAATTACTCTGCTAAGACTTACGATTTAACTGTAATTGTGTTAGTGAAAATGCTAAGTTCAGTTTTCATCCCACACAGTATTTTTCCCCACTTAGACATATGCAAGTCCCTGCATTTACTTAGGTCCCCTCCACAACAGTAAAAAAAATAAAAATAAAAGGGTACCAATTCCTAATCATTAGAAGAGGCCATTTAAATTTCAAATCTATTACATTTTTTTCTGTAATAGTTATTTTTTAATTAACCTTTTCATATTAAGAACCCGAATCTCCTGGTACTTAACATTATCTCTTTTATATCAGCATTTAGTGGTAAGAGGAAACCTATAAATGGAAAGACTAGCATAAAATTTTCTAGTAGTATCTTTCTAGATTAAGTAATTCAACTCAAAAGACACACAAAGAACTAAGGTGTCCTCCTGTGTCACCTTTTATGGCAAAAACTACTACTCAACTAATAAGGAACTAATAAAGCCATATCTGTTTATTGACTACTTACCTAAAAATGCAAGTCTTCAGAGCATATTCAGAGTATTTAATCAGAATCTATCGTACTTAGCAGCACAAAATTATCTATCATCCTGAAAAAACCCAAAATTTTTGAAAGTTTGATATCTCCACAGTATCTACAGTAAGGAATACTAATCTACCTCAAATGGGGAAAAAACCCCACAAGATAAGTTTTAGCTCTATGTGAGGTGCTGTACTGCATGGAAGAGACCTACCAAACCTACCAAGACAGTGATGGCTCACTGAGCTCAGCACTAGTAGTGCCAGATGCAGACCAGCTCCCACATTTTTCATCGGCATCCCTTTGCTGTGCTCCCTGTAGCCCTATTTCATAGAGGAACTTCTAGCTCTGCACTGGGTAAAACATACTTTCAGGCAACACTCTGCCACAGTATTAAGTTTTTTCTCCCAACTCAGAGCAACTACAAAACTGGAGATTCAAGTGTGTGCAAAGGCTCGGAAGAAGCAAGTCCAGGTCTAGCACCCCCAGAATTTAAGAGGTAAGGAATCCTCTCCAACCAAAAATCAACTAAATAAGAGAAAGTGTCTCAAAGTGCTCCCTAGCACATCCTGTACCACCTATTTAGGATTTTCCCATTCCACCATCACTTTGGAACGTGATGCAGGAACACCAGAATTTCATGCACCATTATCTCATAACTGGTAAGTCACAAACAACTGAGAATAAACTGTATGTGCAAACAAAAATGATTCCCCCACCCTTCCACAAGGGCCAAAAACTGGCATATCCATACAATACCCAGATTGCAACAGGTGTTCTGGATAACTAATGGAGATCATAAAAAAAAGCCAAGAAGTCAAATTAATGACTTGTAAAATACTGCTAGAAAACTCAGCTGCTTTTCATGCCAAACTTGTATATAAATACATCAGAATCTTACAAGAACAACAACAAAAAAGGATAGTACTTCCTTAAAGGAAACATGAATTTTTGAATTCACGTGGATGCATAGCACATTTACAGTTATCAAACCTGGAAATTATTTCCTAATACATGTGTAAAGCATGTATGTTTAACGCATATAAACATACGTGTTAAACATATGTGCAAAGCTAAGCATACTGGTTTCGTAAATTGGGAGGACAGCAAGTGTGGGGTTGTCTCTAGAGAGCTGCTGAGATGGGAAACACTTTTAGAAACAAAGATGCGGTATCAGAAACGAGACACCCCTATGCCCATCAGCTGGGGGGTGTAAATGGACCTTCGGTGCTTTGGGTAGCCCACAGCAAGGAGAGTTGTGCCCTCGCACCACAGGGGGTACGTGCCTCTAAACACACAGGTGAACTCATCCGTCTCTCTGCTAAACCAGAAGTTGACCAGCCCATCCTGTCACCTCTATCCCTGGCACCTGTGCAGACTCCTGCATGGTATTCTCTTCTATAAAGAGCTAATATGAAGCATCAGGAAAAAAAGCGTTTTAAGGCACGGCACATTAGTGGTATGTTTGGAATCTTTAATGATTATTTTTCCTGCCGGGACCACACTGATGTGGTCTGCATTCAGCTGCCACCCTAATCAACAGCAAGAAGCTTATAAAGTTAAGAGCAACTTTTATAAAACAGTCTGATCTCTTGAGACTAATGCAAAGCTTTATTTTAAGGAAAAAACAATCAGTTTCTGAAAATAAGGCCCTGATACATAATCTACTGTCACCATGTGATTAATGAGTCCTGTCACAAACTTTAGGGTTTCAGGAACTCAACATACCAGGGCACAGGAAGATAAGAGCTTGCAAAGCTGAAGCCTACGACCAAGTCAAAGACTTAATTTTTGTCACCATGACCTGGCCCACTGAAACTAAGCAGTTTAATTCAAAATAAGGCTTCTTGAGACATTTATCCGATTCCTTTATAGACACCAGTCCCACTTTTTTCCCAACTTTGGCAATGCAAGAAAAATAAAAACTACAGGTGTGAAACCAAAAGCAGGTTTGGAAACAAGACCACTCTCCTATTCAATGAAAAAAGTAGGTGGCTTAAATTCATCCTTTTTACATGTGTGTATAAACCTGTTTAATGACTTACCTCTCTCCCTTTATGTGTCACCAAAGCAGCCAAAGGCTTGGCATAGAATCTGCTGTAGGAAAATCCCAGGCAGCCATACATACTGTTAGCAGTGAGTTTCAAAGCTTTCTGTCTGATATCATACTGCAAAGAAACACAACCAGCAAAAATGATGCAACTATAGCCAACAGAGAACAGAACTTAATGTTCACAATTACATTCACAGCTTTTTATATAGTCTGCAGCAATGATGGGCTACAAGTAACGCACATTACAATCACTGCTCACTACTAATCATCCCTATTCTGCAAGGCTGATCAGGGCACTTAAGGGGAGCAGGAGGAAAATCAAAGGAGTTCTAAAGAACACACCTGTAAATAAAGGTCTGGATTTAAATCTGGCTGTTTCATTAACTGCTTAACTTGGCGTCTTCTCTCCACCAGTTTCCTGATTTCTTTAGGCAAAATTCCCATTTCCAGAGATGGGTCCGGAAGCTCTGGAATTTCTTCCTCTTCTTTGACCTGTCAAATGATCACCACTGATTATCATTTCCTTACTTGAAGATTAGATTTTCATGTGTTAACTGAAAGGCTTGGGAATAAAACCCCGCAAACCACACAGCCTGTATCTATTCGTGCAGAGCACCCCAAGCACACTTTACAACAAGCATGAGAGGGTTCTTGTGGTATTTAGCTATATTACTTAGTCCCTGCTAGGTGACAGGGACTAAGTCTGTCTGTCTGGGAAAACCCAAGAGAGACATGGATGAGTAGGAAGGTGTATTTTTTTTCATTAATGTATGTATGGGTATATATTTTTTTATATATATGTATATTTATAAAATATATGTAATATATAAATCCAGACAAATAAAACACACTATGTTATGTATATAGATATAAAAATATAAAGAAAAACACACACACAAGCTGAAAAAAATCCATTGTGTAAATATTTTTGGTGTTCAAAACTGTAAAATGGAGCACAAGCGCTGTGGAACTGATACTTTGAATAAGATAACTGACAAAAAGAGAAATTGACAGTAACAACAGTATGAAAACTCCACCCCAAGCAGCTCTTGATTATAGCAAAACAACCTAACAGAAAGCACACATTCTTCTTGTTAGCATAACTGAAGAAATGGTTGCTCAGCAAAAATGAAGGAAATTTCGACACAATGACAGAGACAGAAATATACAAAGAAGGGGCAATAGAGACACTGTGAGGTTGGAAAGTTTAGTAAAGCAGTCTGGGAAGACCCATATCAAGAAATGACATCAGAATTTGTTTAAATATCATACTGTGATAGAAATCAAAATGAGCTGCTGTAGTTTGAAGCACACTTAAGAAAGCAGGGTAAATCCACAGAGAGTTTGGAGGAACTTATTGACACAGTTCCACGTACTTTTTTCCTCATTTCTGCTATGGTACTGGTATTTCAGTTGCTATGGGACTAACTATGTCCCGTAACTACTTATCCGTAACATACTAATTCCAACCTGTGAGCTGATACCAGTTAAAAATAAAAGCCTCAGGTTTAACCTTTAGACCTGACCAGCTCACTGCTTCAGTTTACAGCACAGCTCCACCAACAACTGTGCCAGCATAACCGAGGAAATGAGAATAAGCAGCCACTAATAAGCTATGGCCAACAAAGCTGCTGAGAAAACAGCCCGTAGATCTACACCTTCAGGAGGCTTTTTACCTGAGTTTAGTACAGTTTAATGCTGTATTAAACAGCATAAATGAAGCTTGTCCAGCAGCTGGCACCGTCACAGTATCACTCCCTGACACAACGCCCCAATACACATAGTTTTCCTGATGTCTAATAAGGGCTGAGCTCATATTGCATTCTTTCCCCCAGACAGAAGCACGAGACTCGTGTCTTGCTCATTCAGGTATGTCTACATGAATTCCGTGGCAACTTAATTTTAGGAAGCCACTACCAAGTAAAGTTGAAACTGGTCAAGTGCCCCAGAAATTAC